>VUQS01047886.1:0-13436 GCA_015108495.1 Heterochromis multidens | reverse complement strand
GATTAGGCTTAAAATTTTCCTTTTTGATAAAGCTTATAGTTAGGGCTTGATCAGGTGACCCTGAATCCTCCCTTAGTTACGCTGCAATAGGCCTAGGCTGCTGTGGGGTTCCCATGATACACTGAGCGTTTCTCTTTCTCTCACCTCTGTTCACTCACCTTGTGTTTTTACACCACTCTGCATTTAATGAGCTATTATTAATCTCTGGCTCTCTTCCACAGCATGTCTTCCTCCCCTCACCCCCAACCGGTCGCGGCGGATGGTTGCCCCTCCCTGAGCCTGGTTCCGCCGGAGGTTTCTTCCTGTTAAAAGGGAGTTTTTCCTTCCCACTGTTGCCAAGTGCTTACTCATAGGGGGTCGTTTGATTGTTGAAGTTTTCTCTGTATTATTGTAGGGTCTTTACCTTACAATATAAAGCGCCTTGAGGCGACTTTTGTTTTGATTTGGCGCTATATAAATAAAATTGAATTGAATTAAATTGAATTGAATTTCACTTGTTGAAGACTAACCTTCGGACAGAAAGGCCTGCAAACAAACAGCAACTGAAAGCCACTGTGGTAAAGGCCTGGCAGAGCATTAAAAAGGAGGAAACCCAGCATCTGGTGATGTCCATGAGTTCAAGACTTCAGGCTGTTATTGCCAGCAAAGGGTTTTCAACCAAGTATTAGAAATGAAATGAAATGAAATGAACAAATAAAAACTACTTGGAATTCATTCATGGATTATATTTAACATGTATGACTTAAATGCACTGCGAGATCTGGTGACTATGAAGGCCATTTGAGTACATTGAACTCGTCATGTTCAAGAAACCAGCTTGAGATGATTTGAGCTTTGTGACATGGACCATTATTTTGCTTAAAGCAGCCATCAGAAGGTACACTGTGGTCATAAAGGGATAGACATGGACAGCAACACTACTCAGGTAGGCTAGATCCATACGTTCATGTTGTTTATGCCAAATTCTGACTATCATCCGAATGTCAGAACATAAGTTGAGACTCATCAGACCAGGCAGCGTTTTTCCAGTCTTCTAGTGTTAATTTTGGTAAGTCTGTGTGAATTGTAGCTTCAGTTTCCTGTTCTTAGCTGACAGAAGTGGCATCTTGTGTGGTCTTCTGCTGCTGTAGCCCATCTGTTTCAAGGTTTGATGTGTTGTACATTCAGAGAAGCTCTTCCGCATACCTTGGTTGTAAGGAGTGGTTATTTGACTTACTGTTGCCTTCCTATCAGCTCAAAGCAGTCTAGCCATTCTGACCTCTGGCATCAACAAGGCATTTTCACCCAGAGAACTGCTGCTCATTAGATATTTTCTCTTCTTCAGTCCATTCTCCATTCTCTTGGCTGATTAGATATTGGCTGATTGGATTAATGAGCAGTTGAACAGGTTTACCTAACAAAGTGGCTGGCGAGTGTCTATGTTTTTTTTTGTTTCACCTTACTTGAGATAAGTTAGCTATCTGATCTTTGTTGTTTGTTTGTTTATTTTTTTAGCAGAATAACTCATATTTGGTGTTAGTTAAGCTAGACTCATCATTTCCTAGTGACATCACTAATGTCTACTAATACTGTGTTACTGATCCACACAGAGTGAGGTTACAGAAAGGTCTTGTTGTCGTAAGCTGGTTGTTGCCACACTCGGAGCAGAGCTTTGTCAGTGCAGGTTATGTACAGTCTGTCAAGGTATAGCAATTACAGCCCTACGCTTTAATGTCTAGTTATTTTTAAATGTATTTGCCAGTGACAGTAACAGTTATTAACAGGCTTAGCCAGGTTAGCCAGCAACAAGAATGGGTGCAGGCCTTAGCTGAACTAAGGGGAGCCTAACATGTTTTCTGTGGTCGCTCCACTTATTCCAGCATCATCCCTCAGCTGGCTGGATGCCGCTAACAATATTAGATAAAACCTCGTGAACATCGGCAACCAATCATTATGACAAATGATAACCTGTGACTGTGACAGTAATAGTCAATGATTTCTTTGTGAACTTATTAGAAAAGATAAATTAACAGATTAGGCTGCTGTCGGTCCCCTGAATTTGATTTCCTCACACAGGTCCATGTAGCACTATGCGAGAGGATGGCACTGTGTAACTTGTTGCTTAAAAAACCCAACAACAGCAAAACTGAACCAGATGGAAATAATTAGTGAATAAAAACATCATTTATGTTAAACAGTGATGCACGTGCTGAGTGTATGATAGTGTGTTATATGTATATTAAATTACAGATTAAAAAACCAGAGAATTTCCTCTGAGCAACCACTACATATGCTATTTTGGTTGTTGTTTACATCTTGAGGCTCGTGTCTTATAATTCAGTGAAAGGTTGTGGTTGTGTATGCTGCTGAGGTAAATAAAGGCCAGTACTGGAGAAATACACAGCAAATGTCATTTGATTTGATTGAACTTACCAGCAAACATGGGCACCTGTGCTCTTTCCAGCTTCACTCACGTGCACAACACACTCGCTGATGGCTACATATGACACCACTTATTGTAAAACCTGCCACTTCTCATGGACACTTCCTAACATGTACCTTCATGCTATCCCCACTTGGTGACTACAGTGATGCCAATTCCCTCTGTCATATACAGTCAAAGCCACTTACACACAGTGCTTGTCAAACAGTGCCATGGCTGTGAACCAACTAACAGTCTGTATTCTGTGTGTGTGTGTGTGTGTGTGTGTGTGTGTGTGTGCGTGCGCGTGTCTGTGTGTGTTTGAATGTGATTTCCCATTTTGGCCTCATTGTACAGCTCTTCTTTGTTTGGCCCCTAACATTGGCAGCACACAATCCATCGAGCAAAAACATGCACTCTGTCAGTGAAAATACACACACACACACTCACACACACACACTCACATACAGATAACATGTTTATTGTCTGCGTTGAGTTATCATCTCTGTAATGATGGCCTTATTTTCCCCTCAACTCAGCATGGCCTACACTTGACTTCAAAAACATCCCATTTAGTGTGTGCCAGTTGTGGATCTCTTCACCACAGACACACATTCATGTGTGCGCACACACACACACACACACACGGTACAGGTGGATTGTTAGCACTACAAAGATAAGGGGAGATACTTGAGTAGAAAAAGATGGTGGCTTTGACTTTGTGCTGTTTGAGAATAAAAGTGTTAATCCAATTTATTTAGAGCATTTTTTAAGTTCAGCTGCTCTCTGGTATATTCACACTCCAGATATGGTTTGGAATTATTACACTTCTCTAACTTATATCCCCTGTAGAGAAATTCAGGTTTCTCCACATGTTTTTCTAAAGGTTTATCTTTCTCTAAGGGTTTATTTTGTGGATATTTTTAAAATAGTTTCAGTAGATTCTGAGATTTCATATTCTGTCAGATACGTGACAGAATATGAAATCCACGAAATACCAGCCACATCCATTGTTGTTATGGATTTGCCATGAGGCGTGACTCAGTTGTAGTAATTTCAAAACACTCTGCCAGTGCAGTTGGGAACAAATCAATTTGCCATAGTTGCTGAATTTATCCGAAATAGTTGCAAAATCTGTAAATGATGTAAATTACGCTGTTGTGTGTTTAATGAGTTTTCAACAAGCATACATTTCAGCCGTCGCCCACCAGAATTTCAAGCCTAGTGATTAGATGCTTCTTATCAAAATGCTCCATGGAAATTGTATTTAATTTGTCTCCCTAAAAGAGTACTTCACAGATTTAACATTACATTCCTGTAACATTGTGTTATTCATGTTGGATAGATCAAGATCAGTGACTGATCTATGCTGCAGAAGCAGAGTTATCAACTTTATTCTAAGAGAAGCTTTTAACGTGCATGTACGGCTGCCTTTTAATGCAGTTGCTCATCTTTTTTTTTCTGATGGTGCGCCCAAACTGACAATTATCCAACATGCTAAAACTTAATTGATATTTAATTTCCATCAAATGCCCTACATCAGTAGTACAGTATTTTAATGTCCTGTAGTATATCATGTCACAGTGCTGATTAGATGGAAAAAATGTTTGCTGCTCAATTTCTAAATGAATCGAACATCCAAAAGGACCAAAGTATCTTAAAAAGATTTCAAATTGAAGTTTTGACACCTTGGAACAAAGTTGGAGATGTCCTATGAAAACAAAAAAACTAAACTATCTATGGACAATAAACAAAAATTTACTTAAATAACTTTTTTATTTTTAATGAATATATTCAAGTATCATTTGCTGGCATCAAAACACATAAACCTTGATTGTAGAGGTTAAAAAGTTTCTAAGGGAACCACATGCTTGCACTTTTGAGATTCCTGTGGTTTTATATATATGGCTTGCTGTGAGGTACATCCCATAAAAAAAGTTTGTGTTTCTGTCATGATCCTGGGTCTGACTGTGGGTTTTTGCGCCTTGTGGTTAAATTCTTTGTTTGATGTTATCATTTTGTTTATCGAGCATTATGTTTTCTTGAGTATTTTGGAGTCTTAGTTCTTCTTATAACTGAGTTCTAACTTTGGAGTTTGTTTCCTTAGTGTCTCCTGTCTGATCCTCTTGTGTCAATTCCCCTATATTAAGTTCATGTGTCTGTGTTTTCCCAATTTAGTTATGGTTCTCACTTCCTGTTTTATTTTGATAGTCATTTGTCCCTGGTGTCTTGTGTTTAGTTTTATTTCCCCTCATGTCTCGGTTATCTGCACATGTATTTAGTTTTTCTTATCTGTGTCCTCTTTCCCTAATTACCCTCATGTGTATATATAGTGCTGTCTTCCCCTCAGTCTTTGTCTCAGTGTCAGTTGATCTTTCTGGCACGTCTCTACCCACTTTTGAAATTTGTTTATTCTCTCAAGTGGACTTTGCATCAGTCAAAATAAAGGCTTGTTTTTGCTTTACTTTGCCTGTCTCCATGTGTCTGCATTTGGGTCCAAAATTCCACGATTCATGACAGTTTCAGTTTTGTTGAGTTATATTCTGGTATTTTGTTAGTCTGTTACATAGCACTAATTAAAAACTTATATCTGTACATTGCAGTGATACAGTTTATCAATGCAGCTTCGCTAACCAAACCTTTTGAAATGCGTTGGCTGCAGTGCTGATGCACAACTTTCACCCTAAAGGTGAATGTTCTCCATTTCTTTTCAACTTTTATACCACTCAGCTAGTAATTAGCGAGTGTTTGGAGACAAGTTGCCATCTTCCATGCAAACTACAGGCAACCAGCAACCAACTCAACCAGTGGGCAAAGAAATCATAAGGTGGTTTTTGGAGCAGCAACCGATTTCACCAAGCAGTTGCCAGTAACCTCCAGGAACTACTCACCATCCAATCTGGGAATACACTCTTAAGCAGTGTACAGATGATATCATTCGAGAAACCTTTATAGTCACTTCTGACTCCAAACAACCAACATAGCTGCAGCCAAAGCACTTACATTGAGGTTTCAAAATCCACAGCCCAAAACCAATGGGTGGCGTCACTGTAGCTATGTAGGAAAGTTTGATATACAGTCTATGGTCACAGTCTGTGGCTATTAATTAGCTAGCTAGCATAAGCATCGGCATTGATGCTCCTACTGGCTGAAAATTAGTTAATTGGTCTGCTTTGTAGCCAAGTTGGTAATCATCAAGGTTTTGAAGTGTAAAATGTCACTATTCTCATTTTTCTATAGTGCCTGGCATGCAACTGTATTTGACAAAGTAAACGCTCTTATGCACTCAAAATGGCCACAGTGAAAAATGACAATTTTAGACTAAGCAGATGTCTTCCATTATCAGCCTCACAGCTAGAAAAGCACAATTTTAGTTATATATCAAGTATCCCAGTAAGACCCTAAAAACTGGTTCACCTAAAAGATTACTTGTTCAGTTACACCTGTGCTACAAGTCGGGATGTCTGGTGCAGCTGAGTAAAAGGAGCATCTCATATTGGTTAACCATTGGTTCCTGACACTTCTCCTGATGACACTTAAAGTTGAACTATAAGCTTTAGAGCAAGTAACTTTCTTTTTAAATTTCTTGATACTTGACAATGCCACAGACTCAAATCCACTTTAATTTTCTATTTTTCTATTAATCAATACATTACCAAGATCAAGAGCTGCTCTATGTCAATTTAAAACTACCAACACCAACTGGAGGACAGATGGAAGCACGACTCTAGTTTAGCATGACTCTTTTAGCACGTCACACAAAATCTGGTCTGCACACGCCATCCTGGCTTTAGTGTGTTGTTTGTTTATGTGAGAAAGAATGTGCCTGCATTTGTTCTCTTTGCTGTGATGTATGTCCCCACGTTTGTCTCTAAGTCAGCACACAGATAAACAAAGTGCATATTAACGAAGGATGCCAAGGATTCAAATGCTGCAGAGCCAGGGAAACATTCGGCATCATCACTATATAAAGACACACAGAACAATAAAGCTTTAAAAGCAACAAGATGTTACTGTCCAGACTTTAACTTCATATCACTGCTCTCCAACAAACACACTGATTAACCTCTTGCTCTGAGTCTGGCTGAATTAAAGGATGGTCTGTGCTTTGGTACTTATCTGTATTTAAGAATGTTACACCCAGACACACATTAACATGTACACACACGCACAGTATGTTATGTTAATCATGTGTGTTTTCCTCAGATGATCAGAGAACAGACTGAAGCTGCTTATTGAGATATAGAGCCGAATTAACTCCAACTGCTGAAAACAGGGACGCATATGCTTCAGAAATACAAATACCCCGAGGATGTGTGCGTGCATGAGTGTGAGGGTGCACCAGCATCTGTTGGCTGCTGCATGTGTTGCCATATCATTAGTACTGTGTGGTTTCCATGCATTTGTATTTGCTGCTTCTTACCATTTTTGTCTCGACTTTGCAAACATTCCATAAAAATGGCCTTTTTGAATTTTATATGTGAATTCTGACAAAAGTTAAGGGGCTGTGAGTCATAGAGACCTGGTCGAAGGTCATAAATATTTCCAAATATTAATTATTTATGCTTTATGAACTTTATTAATTAATAGAAATACATCATTCTTAAAAGATTTGGTCTACATGAATAGAAGATGATAATTTTCTGACTCAGATTCTGTGTAATTAATTATAACTTACTTGCCCTCTCAGTTTTTTAAAGAGCTGAGTGGAGCTGTGAAGAAAATTTAGGTTGTTTTTACTGACTCTTCAAGACCTACTTTGTTTAATAATTACCAGTGCTTTGGTTTGTTTACTCTTTTATTATTATAGTCGTCCAAAGAACATGCAAAGTAGCTTTTTCCCCATTTATCTGTTAAATCAAAATAACGGTTATTCTAAAGGTCATTGCTCAACCAAAAATGTAATTAACTTGCATTTATTGATATCAATTTTAAAATAAAATGTGAAATAGCACTTTGTATGGTAGCACTGAGAGGTCAAACGCACTGCAACACAAGAAAACACCAGCAAATAGAAAAACGCTGCAAAAGCACAAAAAAACACAGCGGAAGTTGAATAAAACAAAATCTTACAAAACACAAGGAAGTGTTTTTGGGGAGACAATAACGTGACGGAACAGCTGCGGAAGTGACAGAAACCAAAACAGACACGCTTTAAAGAAGCGATGCAGGTAACGAGTCATATAATACTACAGATACATGTTTGCTATTAGCTGTTTACTTTTAGCCTGTCACTCCCACAGCTGGTCCATTACATTATTGTCTCCCCAAAAACACTTCAGTTGTGTTTTGTGTGCTTTTGCACCATTTTTCTGTTTGCTGGTGTTTTCTTAAGTTGCAATGCATTTGACCTCTCAGGGCCGCCGTAACTTTGACATAAATCTGAACAAAGAAATGGATATATGTTTCTTTTGTTTGATATAGGAGGCTGGTGCAGCATTAGCCACCGTGATAAACCAACAAAAAGAAATCCCTCTAAATCACATTAATCACTTGAGTCGTTTTTTTTTTTCTTACCAAAAGTGCTCTGCTGCATAACTTTAGAGCTGCCCACCATCCATAGGCGGGCTATCTTCTCTCTGATCTGCATTCCTACATTCCTATGCACTCTGTCATCCCCACTATCCTCTCTCTCATTCTCACCTTCTTCTAAAACCCATTCCTTCTTTTTCATCCTTTCTCCTGTGTCAGGACTCCTCCTTGCTTTAGGATTCAGTCAAAGATTGGAGGTTGGATCACAGGAGGCAAGTTAGCCTTCTGATAAGAGGAGGCTCATAAGTGAAGAACAGGCTTAGGACCTCATTCTCAACCACACCACGGCAGATAGATGAAAGTGATTTCAAGCTTCTTGTTCTGTTCCTGGAGAACTGCTTGTTAGCACTGGGGCCACACTCTGCGGTGAAAGAGTGCGCCTGCATGCGATTGCTGGAGATTACGGTGAAGAGGAAGGTGTATGCAAGCGTGCATGAGTGTGTTTGTGTGTTGTATTTACACACACATGCTCTTTTCCTTTGATAGCTTCCCTTAAGTCATTGATGCAATCTCTTTGAGGCTCTTTGAAAAAAACTTCTTTCTTCTGATGCAGAACAGATAGTCACGGTTCACAGAGAGCAAGAAGCAAAGCAGGAATAATCAAAACAACAGCATGCTACATGCAGCATCACATCCTCAACTACTGGAGGCAAGGGGAGGGGATGGAAACAGGTGTATGCCCGGTGTGTATACATGTGTGTGTGTGTGTGTGTGGTTGGGGGTACAGACAAAAGGGCTGTGGAACATCTGGATGCCGGTGATAGCTCTGCTCACATGCGTTACGAGCCAAATTAATCAAACCTGGTGGGGAGACTGTCGAGTGTTTATGTGTTTGTGTATAAGGCGTGTATTAAGAGTCGAGCCACGTCCTGGACGACATGGTGCCGACGTATAGTCAACCAGGGATGGTGGAGGGATGGAGAGAGGAGTGGAGTGAAAGTATAAATCAATGGGTTGACGTCTGCAGGGTGACTGCGCTCGATAGTGGAATTGGTCCCGGTGAGCAGAGGAGCAGACACATTATGTAGTCTCCTCTGAAACGCTTTCAGTCCCAAAGAAGGCAGTGATAACACAACCTCAACAGTTTCTTATACACTCTTCATGAACAAAACTCTACCCAAGACTCACTTCAGGATGCCTACTGGGAGACTGATAGTCAAAGATGTTGTTGACATCATTGAGGTTTTATGAACATAAAAATGTTCAGCAGTAGTACCATTTTTCTTGGAGTTTTTTAGCTGGTAAGAGGTTTTTTTTTTTTAAGTTCAAGAGGTGCTTCAGTATACAAGAGCTTCAATGAAAGGTTTTTGTACTCAGAAAAAAAAATGTTCTTGCTTTTTAGACATACTGGAGGCTCTTGGAATGAAAATGTTGGTTGAACCTTGATCTAAACTTGAATATCTCTACACATTAATGGTTCTCAGAGGATGAATCTGAAGATCTGACTTTGAAGATTTTTCAGTTTCAGTACCAATGAAATATCTCAACAATTATTGGATTGATTGTAATGAAATTTTGTTCATGTATATATATTCTAAAGAAAACTAGTTCCTGCTAAGCTGGAATTATGCACAAAGGCAAATGTGCAAGGGGGCACTCAGTTGGCATTCTGAAGCACATTCTTTTATATCTTTTATATTTTTCTTCTTCTTCTGTTTATTTTTCTGCTTCCTCTTCTTTTGGCTCCTCCTTTTCAGGGTCACCACATTGGATCATCTACCTCCATATATCCTATCCCAGCATCCTCCTCTGTCACACCAACCCTCTGCATGTCCTCCTTCACTACATCCATGAATCTCGTCTTTGGTCTTCCTCTTTTCCTCCTGCCTGGGAGTTCCATATTCAACATCCTTTGTCTAATATATCCACTATCCCTCCTCTGCACATGTCCAAACCTTCTCAGCCTTGAATCTCTAACTTTGTCTCCAAACTGCTCAACCTGAGCTGTCCCTCTGATGTACTCATTTCTAATCCTGTCCATTCTGGTCACTCCCAGTAGAAATCTAAACATCTTCAACTCTGCCAGCTCCACTTCCTGTCTTTTTGTCAGTCCTACCGTCTCCAAACCATGGTCCAGGTCTCACTGCCATCTTGTAAACATTCCCTTTCATTCTTGCTGTTATCCTTTTGTCACAAATCATCCCTTATTTCACCCACTGAACCAGCTTCACATGGAACATAGAAGCAAAATTGGATATGGAAACGGATCTTCATGCTTGTCGTTTAAGTGATATATCTTACAAACTGGATGGTTTGCAATGAAATTTGGTTGATATTTGTGCCCCACTCTGAATAAACTGAAATCACTTTGTTGATCCTTTTTCAAAACTTTAATTTATGATATAAACACTTTTGAAAATAATAATTACCTGTAAAATGTTAACTTTGCCATTATGACCTTATTGATATTTGACTCTGTATACTCTTTTTTTCCGTGTGGATGCAAAATTAGATTGTACAGAGATATATCATTGTAAGCTTTAATTGTGGACCCCCTAGGTGGTCCCCAGTGTGCAAATCACTGAGGTAGAGAAACCATGAATGTGATTAAACCAGAGGTGTTTCTCCCTTCTACCGCCTCCTCTGATTGTGATGGTATTGGGTAGGCAGCAGGGACAGACCGCCATCACTTATTTGCCAACTTGACTGGAGGGTCGATAAGAATTAGCATTTACTTCTAAATGAAACCTTTAGGGATCTGCAAGCCACTGGTCCAGCTGTCTGTCTGAATTTCAGCTTTTAAAAGAATATACATCTTGTTTGTACTTTTGTTTATGATTATTATCCAGATCAGTTTTATAAGTCCTCATATTAGATTTTTTAAATTTAAAAACACAAGAGCACAACTGTTACCATGTGTTTGGCTTCCACTTTCTTTTTGTCTCCTTAGACACGCTTATTCTGAGCGAACATGACATTTTCTAGAGGAGGGAAGTTTCCTCTGTGGCCTTGCTGCTCTGTCCCATGTTAATGTGAGTGTATTATATCAGCATTGATTTTCTCCCCTGCATTCCTGCTATCGATACATGAATATATCACATTAACTGCTGAAGCACGCCGGGTCAGGGGTTTATGCAGTGGTCAATGCAGTATCAGGAGGAAGATAAAGAAACTGTAAAGACTCTATTCTGTTTGGCTCATTGCTCTTTTCCCTCTTTCTCTGTGGAAATTCCAGATTTTCCTGTTTTAGGGATGTACAGTGTCTCAGTTTGAAGGGAAGCAAATTTGTCTCTTTGAAAGCACACCACAAAAAAGGGACATTTTTAAGTACTGTGAAACTTTGCTTTTTGTCCACTTTTCTTAAGAAAACCAGACAAAGCAGCACTTATTTGTTCTGTCGATAAGTGTTTTTCATGTTGGCAGCCACCCTCAGATAGATGCTGTGTTTATTGTCATTTATCTCTCTGTGTTTTAACCACCCCCTCCCTCGCATTCACTCCGTGTCTGTCGATGAGGGCAGGTAACGTTGACGGCTGTGAAATTAAATTAAGCATGCCACCCCCCCTTTCTTCCTCCTCCTCCTCAGCCTTCTCTGACATGCAAAGGTTTTAATGATCATGAAGCTGGGAAGCATTCCAAATGGCAAATGCTTAATTGAGAAAAATGAAAGGGACAGAGGTACGATTCATTCATCTAAATAGAGGAACGTGGGGTGCAAGGGGTCGCCCCGTCTTCAATTTCTCATTTTTTCTTCCCTCCCCTTCAGCCAACTTGCTCAAAAGGGAATGTGAGAAAATTTCATTAGGTGAGGTGTGGGATAAATCAACATGACGAATCTCTCCGCTCACCTTAATTGTGTTTCGCTCAGCAGAAAATCAGACAGAGCCACTACTGGATGTTGTGGATGTTTTTGGTTGTTGGGGACGGTGACGATTGATGGGCATTCATGTACATGATACTTACATAAATGGAAAAGGTCTCAAGATTTCACACAAACATGTCTTTTCTTTTAACTGAAATTCCATAGTTGTGGCAGTATTACTTTTGTGTTGTATTAGTACTAATAATACTAATATGTATTGCTACTAATATTACTACTGTGTTGATATGTCAGAATTTAGGTATAGAAATTGAAAAAAAGAAAAGGAAAGCAAATGTACACCATAAAAACTGATGTTTATTTCTTTGAAGTGGGGGATTATTGGTGGTTGTTGTTTAGAGCTGTATCAGTATGGTTTTCATAACATCTTAATTCAAGAAATCTCTGTCTTTCCCTCCACTTGTCTTTCTGTTCTTCACCTATATGACAACTCTTTATCTGATACACTAAACTTGGTGGGTATATTACTGGGGACTAGAGTTAGTGCAGTGCTTACTCTAGCGAGTTTGACGACTTTTGGATGAGCAATCTTCATATTTTAACTAAAACATGTTGAGTGACTGCTGCCTACTTCACTCTATGTGTCAGGAAATTGGGCCTCATTCTGTCTGTGACCCCATGTTTCATGCACTAATCTGTGATTCAGCGATATTTTCATACCTGAATTTGTTTGTACTCTACAAACAAATTCAGGTATGAAAATTTCAGCGGAGGATGGTCCGAGCAGAGGGTGAAAGGGCGGCCCAGGAGGTAATAGCGAAGGGCGTCAACCGCCCACCGGACGGCCAGACACTCCTTCTCCACCGTGCTGTAGCGGGATTCCCTCTCTGACAGCTTCCGGCTGATGTAGACTACAGGGCGGTCGACCCCCCTTATCTGCTGGGACAAAACTGCCCCCAGCCCTCTGTTCAATGAATCAGTCTGCAGGACAAAGGGGAGGAAAAAGTTAGGAGTGTGAAGCAGGGGTTCCCCACACAGAGCCTTCTTTACCTGCACGAACGCTGCCTGGCACTGCTCCGACCACTGAACCAGATCTGGGGCACCCTTTCGGGTGAGGTCAGTTAAGTTGCTGGTCAGCTTCGCGAAGCTGGGCACGAACCGGCGGTAGTAGCCAGCCAGCCCCAAGAATCGCCTCACCTCCTTTTTGGTCCTGGGCCACGGGCAGGATGCGAGAGCTGTCGTCTTCTCCACCTGTGGGCGCACCTGCCCGCCCCCCAGGTGGTTCCCCAGATACTGTACCTCCCTCCGTCCAACTGCACACTTCTTCGGGTTGGCCGTGAGCCCCGCCTGCCTCAGGACCTCCAGGACCACGGCCACACTTGGGCACATGCTCTGCCCAAGTGTTACTGTGGATGATGACGTCATCCAAGTAGGCGGCAGCATATGCAGTGTACGGCCGCAGCACCCGGTCCATGAGGCGCTGGAAAGTGGGCGGGGCTCCAAACAAGCCGAACGGAAGTGTGACAAATTGGTACAAACCGTACAGAGTGGAGAAAGCCGTTTTTTTCCTTAGACTCTGGAGACAAGGGAATCTGCCAGTAGCCCTTGGTCAAATCCAGTGTCATGAAAAAACGAGCCATGCCTAACCGGTCCAGGAGCTCATCGACCCGGGACATGGGATAAGCATCAAACTGTGACACCTCATTCACCTTGCGGTAGTCCACACAGAACCGTATAAACCCA
>VUQS01047879.1:0-19651 GCA_015108495.1 Heterochromis multidens | reverse complement strand
CATACCATCAGAGATTCAGACTTTGAACTGAGTGCTGATAACGAGCTGGATGGTCCCTCTCCTCTTTAGTCTGGAGGACGCGGCGTCCATGTTTGGATCGTTCTGACCTCAGAACAGTTTCCTCTTTGCCTCAGTCCATTTTAAATGAGCTTTGGTCCAGAGAAGACGGCGCTGTTTCTGGATCATGTTCACATATGGCTTCTTCTTTGCATGATGGAGCTTTAACCTGCATGTGTGGATGGCACGGTGAGCTGTGTTCACAGACACTGATTTCTGGAAGTGTTCCTGAGCCCATGCACTGATTTCCATCACAGAATCATGTTTGTAATGCAGAGCTGCCTAAAGATCACAGGTTATCAGCCTTGTCCCTGCGCACAGAGATTTCTCCAGATTTGCTGAATCTTTTGATGATATTATAATATTCATAATTTTATGTTGAAGAACATTATTCTGAAATTGTTCCAGTTTGTAGACAGTTTTTTGCAGATTGGTGAACCTCTCCCCATCTTTACTTCTGAGAAGCTCTGCCTCTCTAAGATGCTCTTTTATACTCAATCATGTTCCTGACCTGCTGCCAATTAACCTGATTAATTACAAAATGTTCCTCCAGCTGTTTCTCTTTAGTACCACTTACTTTTCCAGTTTTTTGTTGCCTCAATCCCAACTTTTGAGACGTGTTGCTGCCATCAAATTCAAAATGAGCTCATATTTTTCTTAAAATGGTCCATTTTCTCAATTTAAACATTTGATAAATTTTCTGTGTTCTATTGTAAATAAAACATGAGTTTATAAGATTTGAAAATCATTTTTATTTACATTTTACACAGTCCCAACTGTTTTTGAAATTGGGGTTGTACAGTTCCAACTTTCTGCACTAAAGTTAGATTCTAAATTATTTTTTACTCCTAGTATTTCCAAATATCTTAATTGGTGTAATTTAGTAGCTGTCCAAGACATGTCCAAGAAATAAGCCAATAAACACAACACTGGGTACAAAATCCAACATTTTTACATCAAAATGTAGGTTTTTAAACACAGGTAAGTTATTTTAACGTTGCCAGAAGATTAAATAAAGTTTTTTGAAGATTGTGTTTTGAGTTTTTTTTTTTCTTTTTCAGGTGTTATACATTCAGAGTTAATATACAGTAAAAAGTAGCAGACAGACCTGTGACAGTGTTAAAGATTTCTCTTTGATATCTTTTAGTTAGGTCCCTTCAAACTTAACACTGCTGCTTGAAAGTAAGTGGACTTTGTGTCTGAGATGACAACAAGTCAACAACTTCAATGTGCATCATAAGATTGTAACTGCAAAAGGGTGAACATTAGTGCACCTACCTCAGTGTCACGTTTCCATCACTGCTGACTGGAGTTGGAATAATGCAGTGCCATCTTTTTTATTGTGTGTTAAGGGGCCTATACAGCACAAAACACACAAATCCACAGTGACAACAAAAATGAAGAGAGAAACCAAAAGCTTATCTGAACTTACTCCTTAAACAACACTTAAACACAAATTCAAGCATTAGAACTTTCAGCTTTTTGCAACATTAAAAAAACAGTTTGACATTTCAGGAACTACCACAGTCTGCTTTTGGCTTCATGTCTCTGTGGTCCAGCTACAGATGGCCTTTGGTGAATGGGTCATGGCAACAGTGAGGGCCACTTATGGACTCTTTCAAAGGACTCAGTGCTGTCACATTTAAACACGTTAAGTAAGAGACATTTTCACCATGCAGAGGTAATGTCGAGAATTTTAATCCAAACCATCATCTTTACTAAACTAAAAAAAGCTCTTGGTGTCTAAACGTAAGCACTGAGTGAAATAATGAGTTAGTGAAAACAAACCAGACAGAAGTACAAAACATAAATGTCCAAAAGGAGAACATGGAACTCCCGGCTGAAAGATTTGTCTTCCTCCTCTATCACCCCCCAACTTCCACATGTGGAAATTATAGTTGTTCAGAAGAGGACCACTATCCGTCAGCCTCCAGAGACGCCCTGTGCATATTTCTGTGACAGCAGCTGGAATCAGAACATCATATCAGCTTGTGTTTTTCTTTTAATTTAGTTTAAATTACACTCTAAAATCTAACATATATTGTAGTTTATTGAACAAGCAACAATGTCCTTCCCTCACAGTATACTGTCAATATTGTTCATTTTTAATGCTATCACAATTTGCATGAGAAGGAACAATATGAGAAGACTGGCAGCTGTTTAACGCCCGCAAAGGCGAGGGACCACAAAACATTTTTATCCAGTAAAAGGAGGACATATCAGGGTGCTGACCTGCTCAAGACAAAAAGACAAATTCAAATTTTGACCTCATGATGGACACGGAAGGAAACACAAATGTTTATGAAAGCAATCCATTGATATTCACCAACCTTCCCTTCAGATGCTCAAAGTGTTGAATGCAAATGGAATAATTACATGGTAACAGGAGTGATTAGAAAAGTCTCTGCTGATTGTGGGGAAACTAAATCTTTACATCTGCCGTTAAACTCTTGTTGTTCAGTTCAGTTTTCTCACCGCACGTGTCGCTGCATGAAATTTACTGATGACTTTCTGCATGTAATCAATCAAAACTGTAACATATCAATATCTGCTCACTGAGGGGAGGAAAGATTTTCTCATCATAAAGTCTACCTCATGATGCACTGATGAAGCATCAGTATGATCTCATGGAAGAAACACTTCCAGGAATCACATTAAAGAATTTAAACAAACTGAATATGCAGCAGTCATTTCCTTTCATTACTGACAGGCAGTGAATGAATGTGAGCTGAAGGCTGACTGACAGGAAAATGTTGATGTGATTATTGGAAAAAGTGACCACACTAATCACCTCCCCAGTGTGACACAACATCAAAGGCAGAAGACACACACACGGTACATGGGTTTGTTAATATCACCACCTAGTGGACTTATTTTGAGCTGCACTGTCCGACTCATGATTACAGACATGATTACACTGCATCACGTCCACCAGCCTGCAGACGCTGGCCTTCATTTACCAACATGTGCCTGGAAAAGTTCTTACCCTGCAAAAAACCCACAAACAAAATGCATGCGCAAAATTACCATCAGATTTATGAAACGTGCACTCTGGCCTACTTTGTTCTTACCATCATGCACATGTTAGTGAATCAGAATCATTTTGAACCACCAGGCTTATGGAACCTGCATACTACCTGCATACTGCCACACGCCTGTTTTTCTGTATAAGGACAACTGTTTATGTTTATCTGGAGAAGGTGGTGATGTTGAGATGTTGTAAAAGAAGACATCTTCACCTGCACCTCTACACTGCAAAAAGTCTAAATATAAGGAAAAAAATACTCAATGTGAGAAGATTCAGACTAACATCAAGTGAAATAATCTTCCAGTGCAGTAAGATAATTACACTTGAAATAAGAAAAAATATCTAGACTTCAGACAAGTGAGAAATATCTTAAAACAAGTGATGAAACATTCCAAGTTCTTTATTAAGTCAAATACTCTCAAAACTAGCCTGTCGATGCTTCTTTCACTGTTGTTTCTTTCTCACTGTCAGAGAAAAGATCTTAAAACAAAAGCAACCAAACAAGATTCTTCTGAATTCAAGAATTGTTATTAATAGATTTTCTATATTAAAACAAGACAAAGCATTTACACTAAATGAATTCAAGCACACAGTATAATATACAACCACCTTTATTTGAATTACTTCTCCAAATAGCAGAAATTGCTTAAAGCATTGCACACATTAAACTGCCACAGAAATAGTAATGTTAATGTCCATCCATCCACTTCAGGGCGCTGGGGTCTATCCCAGCAAGAGGGTGAGAGGCGGGGTACACCCTGGACAGGTCACCAGTCTGTCATGGGGCTAACACAGAGAGACAGACAACCATTCACACCTCTGAGCAATTTAGAATCACCAGTAAACCTAACCCCTCTAACTACATGTCTTTGAACTGTGGGAGGAAGCCAGAGTACCCAGAGAGAACTCACACAAACACAGGGAGAACATGCAGACTAGAAGAAAGGCCAGATGGTGGATTCAAACCCAGGACCTTCTTGCTGTGAGGCAGTAGTGCTAACCACTGCACCATCAGGCCTGTGTGCTAAAGTTTGTAAAAAAAAAAGTGTGTGAATTGTTACTGGGAGGTCTTGAAACAAGGTTCCACAGCTAAAATGGTTGTAAGACACAATGTCATCTCAAACAGTGTCTAAGTGACATAATTTAGCCTAATATGCATGTAAAGATTGTAAGACTTGGTTAGCCAATGTTTGCAGTGTAAGGCAAGAAAACAGGAGAAACTCTGACTGAAGAAACTGATCTGTGTTCGAGGAGGAAGTCAGAAAAGGCAAAAAGGCAAAAAGGCAAAAAGGCACAGCTTTCCAAAGTGTTTCCACTGGAGTGTTGATTGTTTAAATAATAATAATAATAATAATAATAAAAAAGTGAGGCTCCAGCTGAAATAATGGAGGTTCGTTTCTCCTGAGACACTCACTGTGGCTCAGGAGAAAAAAAGTTTGGATATTAAAGTTGACGAAATGTTTCTCCCACAAAAAACGCTACATTCAGATGAACAGATTCAGCTTTTTGGGATTCTTTTACCTGGATTATTGAACATGCATCAAGAGATTTGGATATTAAAGTTGAAGAAGAAAGACTAACAGGCTACAAGAAAAAGAAGAACAGTTGGAGGCAGAGAGGAGAAACTCACTGCAATGAGTTGTTTTATAGGAACTCTAACCATAATTATCGTGCTCAGGTACATCGGTTGGAAGAATGGTGGAAATCTCGTTATCTGTTGATTAATGTCGACAAAATGAAAGCTTGTCTTGAATTACACAGGCCCCATAACAGGTCTTTCACTTTCTGGTCAGTCTGTGGAAATCGTTACTAGCTTTAAGTATCTGGGAACAAATATTGATGACAAGATTAATTTTATTGTTAATGTTGATTCAATTTACAAGAAAGCTAATCAGAGATTGTTTCTTATCAGGACCTTAAGAGGCTTTGGAGTTAGCAGTGTTTTGGAAAGAGTTTATGTCAGCTTGATTGAAAGCATCCTTACATTCAGTTTTTCAGTCTGGTTTGGTCACCTGACTGTGGCAATTAAGAGCAAACTTCACTGGAGAAGCTGCCTCATCAGGCTGTTTTAAGGACGCCAGTCTATTGTTGCTGACCGTGAACACCCTCTTTACTCTGACTTTGCATTGATGCCCTCAGTATAATAATAAGAATAATAAGATGCTGTGATGTATTTTTATTGTTGTATTGAAGTTTTATGTGTGCACATGCATGGATGTGGGTTGACAGCTACTAGTATTTTTATAATGAATTGAATTGATTAATTGATTGATTGATTTATGATTTGGTGAACTAAAGACAAATTTCCATTGATGTGAACAATAAAGTTATTAAAAAAAATCCAGACTCTCCAGCATCCGAGGGATCTGATAGAAGTGAAAAGTTAAAGTCGACAGCTTTACATGTTTTATATGTTTAATTGTAATTCTGAGCACTTTGTGGCTTATGGTTTTGTGGAAATCTGTAATGACCAAAAGGCGGCGTCATCATCATCAGTAGTAGTACTATTCATTTTAAAGATTGCTTAAATTTTCTAAGACAGTCAGGCCTTCATCATTTGTTTGAACACATGGTCTGCTGCACGTATACATTTGTTCATAAAGTACTAACAAATTCAGGTATAAAAATATTGATAAATCACTGATTTGTGTATGAAATGTTTGTACACACAATTTACACAGATTTGTGAGCACACACTGTTGGTAAATCAGGCTGATGTTTAGATGCACCAGGAGAAAAAGAAGATAAATACAGGCCACATATTATAATTCTGAGATCAGGTCCTTCATCTGAAGGATAAAACTCCCAAACACAAACTAAGCAGCAGCGTCTGCTGTGCAGCGCAGCAGAAAATAACGAGATCCGACTGAAAACGTTACGTCCAGATGAACAGATTCAGCTTCCTGGGATCTCCACCTCTTGGTTTTAGAACTGAAGAAGCCTCTTGGATGAGAGGTGAAACATCTTCAAACAAGTCCAGCTACCTTCTTTCAAACTCAAAACACACAGCTGCCACATTAAAAAGCAGATGAAGATGTGTTTTCAGTGCACAGAATGGTTTAAAAATGATTGTTTTAGCTGTAACCCTGCTGGTGTTACACAGTGTGAGTGAAAGTAAAGAACAGGTCAAAGCAGATGAGTAGGCTTTCACATTTCATATAAGGTCAACATGTGTAAGGCTTAGGCATCCAAAGCCTTACATACATAAGGCTGTTAAGGGAAAAACAAGCAATAAAGTTGCTCACAAGTTTCTTCTCTTTGCTTAGGAAGAAAAAAACAAACAAACAAAGTTTTAAACAGTCTCTAAAAACTGTGGGCCCACTTAGTACCAACTGAGCTCCACTGGATGAGTGGAAGGTAGCTTCATAAGTATTGATATCACAAGCAGGTTACATCTGCAGCACAAGTTACCATGGTGATGCATCCAGCTTCAGGCTTCTGAGCGAAACAGAAATAAAGCTGTAAAAACAGGACTACCACACATATCGATAACAGATCTCCAACACATCAAACACAAACTGAGTGTGAAAAGAGAGAAACAGCTTCCTGCTCCCTTTTTATTGGTTCCCAGTTCATCAGGCCAGGTCAGATACACCTGGGGGAAGAGCACAAACACATGAGTCCCAGATCAGGGGAGAAGAAGAAATGTGTAAACCACCACAGGAGGACTGAATGATAAAAAGCTGAAAATGGTCGAGGGCACTAATGCCTTAAAAGATTTTGATGGTAATAAAGTGATAACAAGGGTAATTTGTTTTAAAATGATTATATAGTCAGAATTTTACTTTTTATGTACGTACATTACGTACATTTTACTACTGCTGGTACCTGTATCCACATGAGGCCATGTATTTGCTGTGGGTTCATGCCTTTAGATGACGCAGTGCACACTGCCATCTAGTGGTAAAGTAAAGCACTGCAAACAGTCTGACACAAAGTATTCAGCTTCTCTGTTAATAGCTGTCTGTCTTCTACACTCACTCATGGGGTTAAAAACAAATTAACAAAAAATCATTAAGAACATTTAAAAAAATGATGTAAGGAACAGAGTAAAAAATAGAATAGAGTAAAAAAAAAAATCTGTTTTAAAAATCTTGTGAACTTTTTTTGATTATGTTTTCTTTTTGGGCACATCACAGTGAGAAGGTTCCTGGTTCTAACCTCCTGGCTGCTCCCTTTAGTGATCGCCACAGAGGATCATCTGCCTCCATCTCACCCTGTCTCCAGCATCCTCCTCTGTCACACCAACCCTCTGCATGTCCTCCTTCACTACATCCATGAACCTTCTCTGTGGTCTTCCTCTTTTCCATCTTCATCATCCTTTGCCCAATATATCGACGCTCCTCCCAGGGATGAGATGTCCAGACCATCTCAGCCTTGCCTCCTTAACTTTGTCTCCAAACTGCAGTCTAAATACATGGATGTTATTATAACTGGTGATTCCAAATTGGCTGTATATGTAAATGTGAGTGTGTGTGGTTGTCTGTCTCTTTGTGTTAGCCCTATGACCCTGCTTCTTGCTTTATATCATCTGAGTGAGGCTCTATCCTCTCATGCAGCCCAAAGTAATGGATGTTAGGAAAATGAATGGCTGTATGGATGCTCAGAAAGGCACCAACAGCAGATACATGATGGAGAAATCCAGTGAGCACTCAGTTAAGGGTGAAGGCTAGCAGACAGTGAACGGCTACAGCTGGCTGTGTTGGCGTCCACCTGTCAGGAAAAACAGCCCCTAACTTTTATCCTTAAAATCCAAATGGATGAGTTAGGAATGAATTCACCCCTGTGCAGCTGTAATGACGGGGGAAATTATCTATAGAGACCAAACCATTTTCTTTCAGGCTGTGAACATGTTTATTTCTGCTGTAAAGATTTAACATGGGAGTCTATGGGGCTGACTCACTGCTGGAGCCTCTGCTGGACGGTATATGAATATAAATATATATATATGGAAAATGTTTTACTTTAATAATAATGGCACATTACACGGAGCAGCATCTAGTGGTCATCAGTGGTATTGCATCTCTGTACACATTAACCACAGGCTCATATTTCATCTGTGCTGCATCATTAATATTTTAACATTAACAGAACAGCAGGCTGAAAGGAAGGAAAGTATTTTGGTTTTTGTTATTTGCCTGTTTGAATTGTGAATGAATTTTATTTCCATGTGTGCTACCTTTATTAAATATCAGCTTTATCAGCTTTTCAATAGTGAAATTAATATTGAAACTTTTTAAAACATCTTTTCTTTGTCTCACTTTCCTCTGTAAAGTTATAGAGAACTTCCCCACAGTAACAGAAACTTGTGGTTTGTGACACAATTTAAACATAAAACTGCCTGGTTCCCCTTTTCTTCTTTCTCAAAAGAGGAGAAATGATTACTTCTTCTTTTGCTTGTCTTTGGCAAAATGCAACTGTGGGTTGTCATAACCACTTAGGGTTAGGATTAGGGTTTTTTTTTTAGCCGCATATTAAACAAGCATCATTTCAGAAACTAGAAGATGATATCAAATCAATGCTCTTACATGCATTTTGACTTTATGTCAAAACCTTGAAAATATAACAGGACAGTCAGGAGAGTTCCAGGTAAGTCCAACTCTCCACTGAACGTTTCCTCTGGAATTCTGCCTGCTGCCCCTCAGACTCTCCTGTTCAGGAATACAAAAGTAAGACCTCTGAATTATATTGCAAATCTTGGCTGCAGTTAATGTCTCCTCTCCAGCGGTCACTCCAGCAGAGAATACCCCCTCCTGTGCCACGTACCTGTTTTCTAGTTATTCGTTTCACCTTTTCCTCTCAAACTGTCATCAGTTGTCTGAGTCAGCTTTTTGGGTCCGAGTTGTGGTTAAATATGGCAAGGTTAGATTAGGGAATCATTTTTTAAGACAAGGCAGCTGATTATTAATTTGGGATTAGGACCTGGAAGCTCCTGTGCAGTAAACTGTAGACTTTCATAAAATTTCAAATGCATTCAGGAAAAAATAAATAAATTCAAGGACACAAGTTAATATTTATTGCACACAGCATACTCCATCCATGCAAACATTTCGACTTTGAATAGCAGTCGGCTGGCAGACTCTTCTCAGCGTCTAGTCTTGGTATTAAAAAAAAAAAATCCAACATTAAAGTTGTGTTAACGTCATGGAAGTAAATTCACTGTCGACTTGGCGTACCTCACCTGAATGACTTTGTAGCAGGAGAAAGCTGTTTTGGTTCAACAAATATTTTAGACTGTCAATTATCGATGAGAAGAAAATGAAATGAATAAAATATTCTCAGCTGAGAGAAGCAGAAGAACAGCAAAAGACTCAAACTCTCGACCACCTGCTCTGGGGGCCCATTTTGCATCTCACATCACAGGTTTCTAATGATGACATCAGCAGGTAGAGATGCGATGGTCCACCATGCAGATGAACATATGGATTAAAGGTGTTTGCTTATATTAAAACAAAGAAAGAAACTAGTCTTGTACGTGGAAAAGACGCTGTGTGGCTGTCTGATCAGTGTTTTGGTCATTAAATGGTTGACAGTCATGTCATTTTATTGAAAAAAAAAAGACTTCTGTGATCTGATGGATATGTTATGCTTTGTCTGACTAGACTTCCATTACATGTGGAAAGAACATTAACATCACTCTCAGTCTACATTTCAGTTTTTGCTGTTTTGAGCTGGGAGATAACATTTGTTTGGAACTACTTTTCCAGTGGTCAAATTGTACTAATGGAGGTATCTGCACTGAGACATACTGCATTTCCCTCCTATAAGCAGCCAGTGTCCAGCTGTAAGCTAACATGTGGCACTGTAGAGTTTGCCTTTCCTGTCTTACTTTCTGGTTTTCTGGCCGTCGTCCTGCAGCACAGACATGTATAACAGCCAGAATTAGATCCAAATGCAGGAGCTTCAGAGTGATGGGTTAAGCAGTGGAACTGCATTTTATGTGAACACCACCTGCTCACTGTAACACGAGTATCTCTGGGAACCTGCATAAGTGTACTCTACAGTGCATTGGGTCCCTGAGGTCCTGTTCATGTAACGTGGTTAAAAAAACTCAGTCATTAAATCTGTTCTTTTTAATAACTTCGTAACCACATGCACTAAACTATTATACACACACACACACACACACACACACACACACACACAGACTGAATTACATAAAAAAAAGACCACAAACACATTCAAACAGAGACATGTAACGTACTTCCTGAGGTAAATGAGGTCCACCCATGTGTCACAGTTTGTTTTATGTTCAGGCTCTGGTGGTTAAGTATTTCTCACTTCCCTTTTTAATCACTTATCTGAATGTTGTGCTACTTCCTCTCTATTAATCTTTCCATTACATACATTTCCATTACATACTTACTGAAGTGATGTCTGGCTATGACTGAAAGCATATTCAGTGTATTTGATATGTCCACACTTCAAAATAGAAAAACAATCTGTATCTAGAAATTGTTTTGTCAAAAATACATCTTACACAGCAGTGAAGTAACAAACTGCGAATGAAAATCATATTTTGTTTCCTCAAATGAGACAGAATGAAGCTGACTGCTGCAGAAGAATTCAAGCACAAGGTCAAATAAAGATATAATTCATACGTTATCATGCAGCATGACAAGAGTTTGATTTATGAAAACACCTCTTCCTGTCCAAACAGAACGTGTGTGCAGTGAAGTAGTTCTATATGAGGTTCACATGAAAAGTAAAAATAGTGCACAACACAGCCCAAAGCCACTGCTTCCTCTTTTTTTCTTCCTTTTTTCTAGTGAATCAGAAGCCTTTGTGTGTCATTATGACAGCTTTTAGCTGCACGTGGGCAAAATGTTGACATCTCACAGACTCACGCAGATCTACATGGATGCAGAAACCATGACTCAGCTGTAAAAGTCATTGTACTGTAAGAAGCTTATGTTTGTCAAGGATAGCACAAAGGGAAAGTTCAAAGGCTTCTTGGGATGCAGTGTGTAATCTTTACCTCTAATTGCACATTCATGCTAAGGTTTCTCTTAGTGAAGAGACTGTTGGAGGCATTGCTTCTGAAAACACCTGATATACATTTGTCTTGGCTCTGATAACAAACTAATTCATATTTTAAATACTTCAACCAAACACCATCAAAGTAATTTAATGAGAAGCCAAACAGTCACTGAACATAAAGGAAAATGGAAAAAAGACAACAAAAAAGAAACAGACAGGTTTTTCTTTACTTTGTTCTGAGGACTGACTGCAGTGATTAAGCTGTAGTCTGACATAAGAATCAACTGTTCTGATTTCCACAGGATGAGCTCTGTCTCTTTGATATTTTTTTCCCTTTAGAAGAATTGATTTCTTCCAGAGAATTTAAAGATACATCCAACTGTGAGAGAGCTTCCAGTTTCTTTATAGAAGTGTTTTTCCTGAGAGGGATCATCATTTCCATGCAGCATAGCTCTGATGATTTACTGCTGCCTCTCTTCTTCTTCACTGGAAACCAGGAACTTGTGACACCTCACTTCTCTAACTGAAGGAGTCCCTCCTCCAAACATGACACCACACATCTCTACACCCCTCCACTCTACATCAGTCTGTGTGTCTGCTGCAGGGCCCGAGGTTTCCTGCTCATTCATGTACATTTTTTATACATTTTCAGCCACAGTTTGTTTCAGTTTAGAAAAAGACCCTATCACCCTACCAACTTCAACCACATGTTAGAAAATCAGTTTTTTTCTCAAACATACCTAAAATAGTTTTATCTATACACCAAAACATCTGGAACTTGTTCAGGAAAACAGAAATGCAAAAGCACACACAGATACCTGATGATAAACCCTGGATCCCTAACATGGCAGTGGGATCAGATGTTCGATGACACTCGTTTATAGACACCACACAAGGTGTCTATAAACATTTCATTAAGATTTTTTTTTTCATTTTTGTATATCCATCCATCCTCTTCCACTTAAGGGTCTCGGGGTTGCTGGAGAGAATTCACGCAAACACAGGGAGAACATGCAAACTCCACACAGAAAGGCCAGATGGTGGAGTCAAACCCAGGACCTTCTTGCTGTGAGGCAACAGTGCTAACCACTGCTCCACCGTGCTACCTATTTTTTTTATAGTTATTTAAAAATTTAGGTAAATCAAGCATTTCAGAAAAACACTTGCAGTGTTTATAACCAATCATTAATTATAAATACAATAATTATTTATGACGTCTAATAACATTAATATATAGAACAGAACTTTCAAAAGTGGAAGCAGTACAACACATTTACAGCCTTGTTGCTGATCTCAGTAACTTCATATTAATATATTAATTCAGCTCCAGGACTATCACTGACCAATCATGTTGTTGTGATGTCACAAGACCAGACCAACTGCAAAGCTCCAACATCACAAAAATATGATGTAATGCCCTGGCAATGTCAATTTATCACATAAAAGAATTTTTTTTTTTAGATTTTATGGAAGAACTGCTTCATTTTGAACACTGTGAGAGAGAAAATGTGCACCAGCAGAAGAACTAAAGCTAGGTTACAGTAGAGTACAATGGATCATCTCCGGAGTGGCTCGCATTTAGTCGAGGCTCAGAGTAGATAACTTCATTGGTGTTACTGCAGGAGGTGCTGTTGGGAGAGTCAGTGCTCCTTTTGGAAAAATTCACCTCAGCGTAGGTGAGTTTGCTTGAGTTGTCTTCAGTCTGAAAAACAAAAATAAAGATAAAAATGTTTGGTACTTGCAATATTTTAAATTCTTAGATTATTTTCACAAACTAGATCTACAAAAGCAACAAGAAGTCCACAACCTCATGTTGGACTTCATGCTCACTGGAGTGTGGATCACAAAGATCAGAAACATGGACGCAAGTGAACCAGTTTGTGTTGGGGACAAAGCACTGAAAGAAGATGATTGCTCCTCTACGTGCTGTGTTGTTAGAGGTCTCCAGACGTTTACAGATCGCAGGATTGGACCTTTGATCCAAGCACGAGACTTGGAAATAGTCCTTGGTCCATTCCGGCATCCCCCATGATGCCGTTACTGATCTGAAATGGCGCTCACTTGAAGGTGCATTTTTGTTTCTGGTGTTGCATAATGAAATGATCTAGATGCTGTAAAGTCTGCATGTATCATGTCCACAGCAAAGGCTTAACTGTGCTTCCTGCCTCTGGCCTAATATTGGCCTTTACAGTTATTTGTACTGGTTGCATCAGGTCAGTTTTCCACAGATTCTTCTTTCAAATGTGACCCTGATAATATCATATGTCTGCAGATTTTTCACAAGAAATTTTAAACTTTGCTCAGATTCACTTGTTTGTTCTGTGACTACAAAAAGTGTTTTTTTTTTCTTACTTTGTGCTGATCAACTCCAGATGCTTTGGTGTATTTGGTGTGAGAGTAAATTGAACTGATTTCCAGAGGATGAGATCTGCTCTGTCTGTCCTCTGCTCTGATATTCTCATACACTTTGTTGGTCTACAGGAGAAGAAGAGGAATTTTTTAATATCAGCTGGTTTCAAAAACATTAGTGCTGTGTGTAAAAGTCCTTCAACCTCACCTCTGTGACAGCAGCATATTCAGCCTCCACAGGAGGACCTGAAAAACACATCAGTACATAGTGTGTGTATGTGTGTCCATCACAAGGTTAACACAGTAAAACCACTCACGCTCACATTCATGTTCACACATATGGTCAGAGTCTCTAATTCCCCAGTTAACCTAATAAGCAGGTCTTTTGACTGTGGGATGAGTACCCACGTAGGGACAGGGAGAACATGCAAACTCTACAAAGAAATGTCCCAAAATTAGTTTTTTCTCTTTGTGACTTATATGCATCTATTTCTGCTCTTACAACATGCAAAGAGATTTCTGACGATTGTGATGTCTGACAAAATGTTCGTTGTTCTGTGAGAATGGGAAGTTTCATTAGTGTGTCTGTCTGTGTGTTTCCTGTTGTCTCACTCTTTGGTTTAGAAGATCTTTTCTTGCAGAATATCAGCACAGCCACTGATAACAGGATGATTGTGACAGCCAGAGTCAGACCCACATACAGCGGAATATCTGCAGCTGTTTGAGAAGAACAACGAGTTTATTTTAGACAAACATCTCCTGGTGAATCATATCACTTAGTTTGAGCCTGTCATGTGGGGTATAAAGGCCACAGGTACAGTATAGTTGTATGGTGATTCCCTTCCATACTATGGTTAGAGTCACAGGCGTACAACACCATGTTGTACAGGAGGAAACACATCATCCCACATTCTCCCTCTCTCTCTAACTACTCTATAAGACACCTGCCAGCAGGACGAAAAACAAAACAGATTTGCGGGCATTTTACACAAACGACAGGGGAGCAAGGTCAGGAAGTACAAGTAATATATTTGCCAGCATGCCCATCTGCCATGAAAACTTTTCAGCAAAGGTCCGTACTTCAATCAGTGGAGCGTAAAATGACTGAGTAAACACTGACAGCTAAAATTCAGTTCATAAGGAAAATGTACTGCATTAAAAAAGTTTTGCTTTGGTTCTAAAGATAGAACCAGGACTTAAAAATATAGTGGAACTCTTACAATTCAATTCAATTCAATTTTATTTATATAGCTCCAAATCACAACAAAAGTCGCCTCAAGGCGCTTTATACAATGTGTCCACTTTACCATAACACTGTGACTATAAGCAGTTTAATACAATTTAACTGGTTTAATGTAGAGAAGGGGCCCCTTTGACAGTTATTGTGATTGGGCCCTGTCGGATCTTACGCTTTTGGTTAGAGTTGGAGATGCTTTATGAGCATGATACAATGTCTATGGAAATTGCTCAGTTCTGATTGGCTGGTAGTGGCAGTTGTCCAAAAAAAAAATCATAAAACTTCAATTAAAGTATGTGCTCTATCTTCTGTCTGTCAAACTCAGTAGATGGATGTACCTGTAGATGTTGTGCTCTCAGACTGATCATTGGTTTCACTGAAGGTTAATGATGGTGTGGAGGCTGATGGGACGACTGCTGAAAAAGTTCAGAGAGTCATGTTTTGCTTTTTTTTAAATGTTGGACCTACACAACCAACAAACTGACACACAAACATCACAAAAAGAGAAATTAAATCTTATGCTGCTTGAAAACAAACAAACTGTGACAGTTATTTCAAATGTTCTTTTTTCATTAAAAAAATGCTAGCAGCTGTCTTTAAGCATCCAGACACATTAAGAACATTTCATGAATTTGTGTAAAAACTCACCATCTGTGACAGTGATCTCAAACTCCCTGAATGGATCTCTACTTAAAGCCCTGTCCAGGTAACATCTGTACCGTCCTGAGTCAGACTTCCTCAGCTGTCTAATGGTCACATACAGAATACCACTTGTATGAGATACTTCTTCATATTCAATGCTGTATCTGTCTCTGTGAGCTCTGACATTCTGGGCCTCAATGAGAATCTCATCTCTTTTACATTCTCCCCTGCAGAGGTACTTCCTGCTTCCAGAGTCTTTAAAGTAACATCCGACTGTGAGAGAACTTCCAATTTCTTTGTAGAAGTGTTTCTGCTGAGAATCGTTTCCATCAAGCAGTGCTGTTAAAAAGACAAACAATCAATAGTTACTGTCTGTGCTGAAGATGCTGCAGTCTGATCACAATAATTCCAGTTTCACATCTGATCCACAGTTAAACTGGGAGCCACCCAGTTCAACCAGACTGTGACTGAAACAGTTAAAGGCCTCCATCCTAAGTTACTCCTCTGAAGTATGTGAATGTGTGCAGTCTGAGTACTGCTGGAGGCCTGATTAACAGGAGTTGAGGAAAGGAGAATTGTTAGTGTTTCTGAGCATGCAGCGTGGTTAGTTCAGAATCAGAATCAGAATCATCTTTTGTTTGTTTGTGCACACAAACAAGGAATTTGACTCCAGTTCACTTTGCTCTCTGCATGGAAAAAAGGAAACGTTTTTTAAAATAGGCAATATAAACAATATATATATATTATATATATATAAATATAATAGATAAAAGTAAGAAAACTTCACAGTGTTCATCAGTGACAGCCTGGGGGAAGAAACTGTCTCTGTGGCGGCTGGTTTTTGTAAACAGCGCTCTGTAGCACCTCCTGAAGGCAGCAGTTTGAACAGTTTATGCCCAGGATGTGAGGGGTCTGCAGAGACGTTTTCTGCCCGTTTCCTAACCCTGGACCTGTACAGCTCCTGGATGGAGGGACGATCAGCACCGATGATCCTCTCTGCAGACCTGATTGTGCGTTGCAGTCTGGCCCTGTCCTGCTTCGTGGCTGAGCTGAACCAGACAGCGATTGATGTGCACAGGACAGACTGGATGATGGCAGTGTAGAAGATGACCAGCAGCTCCTGTGGTAGGTTGAGCTTCCTGAGTTGCCGCAGGAAGTTAAACCTCTGCTGGGCCTGAAGTGATCCACATTAGGTACTGTATTATTGAGGATGGTGAGAGGGGGGAGGGTGTGTGTGTGTGTGTGTGTGTGTGTGTATGGTGGGGGGGTTTCTTTGAAAGTCCACCATCATCTCCACAGTCTTGAGTGGGTTCAGCTCCAGGTGGTTATAACTGCACCAGTGGACCAGCTGGTCCACCTCCTGTCTGTATGTGGACTCGTCATCATTCAGGATCAGACCAATGACGGTGGTGTCATCCATGAACTTCAAGAGTTTCACAGATGGTTCTCCTGAGGTGCAGTCATTAGTGTAGAGAGAGAAGAGCAGCGGAGAGAGAACACACCCGTGGGGAGGTCAGTACTGATGGTCTCTGTGTGGGATGTAATGCTCCTCAGCCTCGAATATTAGCCTCCACAGCAGACATCATGCCTGTGCCTCAACATCACAATTGATTTGTAAATTAGCAACTTATTTGTGTTGCTGTGAAAGTTGATTGACATCATCCTTTTATGCAACTTAGTTTTTGGGGCTTGGAATAAAAAAATGCTGTTTCTCCAGCAGCTGGACTTTTTAGAAGAGGAGCTCTGATCTTGAACCACAGATAAGTGCATTTCTAGGATGGCGTAGTTTCATTTACATTTTAAACAGTGTGTAGTGTTCAAAACACCATAAATCAACCATTTTCTTTAGCTGAATTATTTTTTAAGTACATCAATATTTGTTCTAATTATATTTATGTTACAATAAAGTCAGTGATTAGTTTCTGTTTGTATAAAAGCATAAATGTAAAGTCCAATTCAATTATTCTTTTTGCCATGAAAAGTCATCACGAATTATTATTCATCAAAAGTGAAAAAAGGAAGCACTGCGTGGCTCAAAAGGCTTATCTGACAGGTGCTCTTTAGTGAGGCAGATGTAAACTCAGTGTCAAAGAAGGGTTACTGAGGCACTCTGTCTTTCAGTAAAATAATGTGACGTTTATTCTTGAAACAACTCGGCAGAAAAAAAACAGACCAACATCTCTTAACTAAAGATTTAGAGTCGATGCACGTTGGTCTGTTTTTTCTGCCGAGTTGCTCCAAGAATAAACTCACCACAAATTCTGTTTGATAAACGTACTGCAGAGCTTTGTGGTCAATAATAATGTTAATATAGCTGTAACACAAAGAATTATTTAGCAGTGAGAACACAGACACAAACATCAGGACAAACTAGTCAGACCGCCTGGGTTCAACCAACAGACATTTTGAGCAACTCTCCGACACTACAATGCTATCCAGCAGCCTTAGAGTTTAAGCACCAGCTAACTGGTAGCTCGGTGCAACATATCAACAGGCAACTTCGGGAGCTGAAAAATGAAGCCAGCGTTCAAGGGCTAAAACCTGCAGTTCCTCTAATGTCCACCAGAGGCTCCAGCAGTGAGTCAGTCCCCATAGACTCCCATGTTAAAACTTTAGAGCAGAAATAAACGTGTTTACAGCCTGATACAAAAACTGTTTTGGTCTCTGGAGATAATTTCCTTCTTCATGACACCTGTACGGGGGGAGAATGTTTTTATAACACACCTGTTTAAATTGGATTAAGGCTTAAAGTTGCATTATTAGGGGCGTGGCCTCTTGTTTTGGAAAGTCAATTTGTAATATTTTATTGGTATGTTATTAAGTAATCATTAACAGATATGTGTCTTTGCATTGCACCCATAGACTGTATATGAAATATGGATTTACCTACAGTCATATCACCCCTTGGTAAATCCAGTTTTTGGTGTCCCTGTATTTGTATTTTGACACTGGATATAATGAGCAAGGCATTGATCTGAGTATTAAACTGATAACAGCACGTGATCATCAGCCAATGACCATGAAAAATCCTCTTTTGACTATAACAGACTATAAATCATAAAATGAACATTTGTTATTCAATATGACCTGAAACAAGTGATTGAGTCCATCAAGTGATCAGGAAATAGTTCACTGAAGCTCAAAGGAGAAGAGGTCATTTTCACATAGACTTCTGTAAACTGTGAAGGTTTTTCCTGTTGTTGGCTATGAACAAACAAACAAACCAAAACAGGTTAAAGTTGCTCTTTTGTTGACTTGCTGTTCAGACTAGTTAGCATTAGCTGATGAGTTAGTACTCCACCCTCCCATGATAACATGGTCACTTCCTGCTCCATAAAACCAACATGATGGTGGTCAAAGCACCACTGCTGAGGCTTTGTAATACAGAGTGTGTGATGTAATGGTGGCTACTTCCATCTTTCACAAACCATTCATGTAACATATGAGCTACTGTGTGATACTGAACCTCAGTCAGATTGGCCATGTGGTTAAAGTTGTAGAAAATAAAATGTAAAGAAAGAACCATACAGAGTTAATTATCCATTCAACCAAAATTCATGGAAGCATGGAGTCGAATCCTTTCAGGTCTGGTAGCACAGGTAATGGTCTCACAGTTGTTTCCTGCTTTTTCTTTGAGTCTTTTTGTTGTCTTTGTGTGGAAGCTGTTTATCAGTGCAGATTATTATATATGTATAATGTAAACTCCAGCTAAATGAACTGCATATCCCTGTGGAAGGTTCCAGTCTGACATTCAATGAGGACTCAAGTGCACACAGACAGGAAGGCAGACAGTGATTTGACTGGCGTGTTACAGGCCTGGTACTGCCAGAGATAATGGATTTATTATCATGCCAGGCCACTTAATTTATTGGGATGTAAAGATACTTTAAAGAAATCAAAGATAATTCATATAGGAAGTGTGAGAACCTGCCATAGCTCTTTTGTTCTTTCTGCATTACTGTTATTATCTCCTGTTTTCTTTTGTTTTCATGTTGGCTGTGTTCAAACTATCCACTCCTTCAATACCTCTAAACCACCACTTTTTAGTAAATCAGTTGTTTTGTAGTGCTGTTTGAAATCTAAACTGCAGTTGTATCCAGTCTATAGCACAGTACAAATTTATCATATGATAAAATGTAGTACACAGAAGCCTCATCCAAGACCATCATGCAACCTGTCAGAAGTAGACATTCTGAATCCCCATTAGACCACTTTGCTCTCAGTCTGCTGGCTTACTTGTGGTTCCTAGGATATTTAAAAGTAGAATGGGAGGCAGAGCCTTCAGCTTTCAGGCCCCTCTTCTGTGGAACCAGCTCCCAGAAGAGGGGCCTGAAAGCTGAAGGCTCTGCCTCCCATTC
>VUQS01047875.1:0-13178 GCA_015108495.1 Heterochromis multidens | reverse complement strand
CACCAACCGCCAACAACTCAACATCAGGACGACGCATCCTCTCCTTGACAGTGACATGCGCAGGACCACACCATCTCTGGTCCACAAACAAAGCCAGACCCCCACCTTCTTTCCTGCCAACAGCCCCAGCATCTCCGTCCAACTGCATTAGGGCAAAACCAAGCAGATCCACACCGGAGTCTGAGATGCCCTGGTTCAACCATGTCTCAGCAAAACAAATGAGGCTGCACTCACGGTATACTTTGAGTCTTCACCAATATCTCCAGCCCATCACCCCTGTTAAGCAGAGAGTTGACACCTCCATGATGACCATTGGCAGAAAAGGCACACATCTCCACCTCCAAGCCTTCACCTTTGCACCAGCACGGCAACCATGAAAACACCTGTTTATCTCAGCTGGAATAGGGTGGTATCTTCCAGATTTGCTCCGTTTCAATGAAAGAAGCTCTTCTCTTGAGTAAACTCTTCTCCTCACAGAAGTATCCATCAGTACTTGACAAAAAGATGGATAAAAATACAACAAAAATAAAGTAAAGTTTGAGTGAAGATCAGAGCTACCAGATTTTGCTGCTACCAGTTGAAGCGCATGTTCTAGAACAACCTGTTAAAACCAGAATTGAATTTAAAATTCTTCTCCTTACATACAAGGTCTCGAATAAACAGGCCCCATCTTATTTTAAGGACCTCATAGTACCATATCACCCAAACAGAGCACAACAGATCCTGAGGCCACCGACCCAGATATCCTCCGCCCCTTGGCTGTGCCTAGAAATTCTGTCAATAAAATAATGAACAGAATTAGATATTAATGACAAAGGGCAGCCCTGGCAGAGTCCAACAGAATGAGCCTGACTTATTACCGGCACTGTGGACCAAGCTCTGGCAACGATTGTACAGGGACCTAATAGCCCACAACAACGACTTCAATACCCAGCGCTCCCCACAGGATACCCTGAGGACACAATCAAATGCCTTCTTCAAGTCCACAAAACACATGTACTGTATACTGGTTGAGCAAACACCCACAACCCCTTGAATATCCTTAAGAGGATAAAGAGCTGCTTCACTGTTCCTCAACCAGGACGAAAACCATATTGTTACTTGAGAATCTGAGGTTGAACAGATTGACTCTCCTACCAGTACCCTGGCATAGACCTTCCCAGGGAGGCTGAGAAGCATAATCCCCCTAGAGTTAGAACACACTCTCTGGTCCTCTTTCTTGAAAAGGGGTACCACCACCCCAGTCTGCCGATCTAGAGACACTGTCCACGACTCCCACACAATGTTGCAGAGGCATGTCAGCCACAACAGCCCCACAACACCCAGAACCTTGAGAAACTCAGGGCGAATCTCATCCACCTTACGAGCCCTGCCACTAAGGCGCTGATTAATTACCTCAGTGACTTCCCCCCCAGTGATAGGCAAATCATCCCCTTTGTTCCCAGTCTCTGCTTCCACTACAGAAGGTGTGTCAGTGGGATTGAGGTGACCCTCGAAGTATTCCTTCCATTGCCAGACTATGTCCTCAGTTGAGGTCAGCAGAGTCCCATCCCCACTATATACAGTGTGGGCAGGAAGCTGCTTCCCCCTCATGAGTCGTCTGATGGTTTGCCAGAATTGCTTCTAGGCCAACTGAAAGTCTTGCTCCATGGCTTCACCAACCTCCCACTGCTAGAGGAGCACTCTGCTTGTCAGCTGCCTCCAGAGTCCTGCAAACTAACCATGCTCAATAGGACTCCTTCTTTAGCTTGATGGCTCCCTTCAACTCCAGTGTTCACTATCTGGTTTGGGGATTACCGCCATGACACTCACCAACGACCTTGTGGTCACTGCTCCGCACAGCTGTCTCAGCAATGGAGATGAGAAATATGGTCTACTCGGACTCAGTGTTCCCAGTCTCCCTTGGAATCCTGTCAAAGCTCTACCAGAGGTGGGAGTTTACCAGGGCATCTGCCAGAAGTTCCCAGCACACCCTCACTATCTGTTTGGGTGTGCCAGGCCTGTCCCCACCACCTGATCCAACTTACCACCAGGTGGTCATCAGTGGACAGCTCTGCTCCTCTCTTTACCTTAGTGTCCAGAACATACGGATGCAGATCTGATGATACTATTACAAAACTGATCATCAACCTTAAGCCTAGGATGTCCTGGTACCATGTGCACTTATGGACACCCTTATGTTTGAACATAGTGTTAGTTATGGACAAACTGTGGTTAGCACAGAAGTCCAACAAAAAAAACACCATTCAGGTTAAAAATGGGCAGGCCGTTCCTCCCAATCACACCCCTCCAGGTGACACTGTGCCCTAATGAGCTTTGAAGTGACTCAATTCTGTTGAGCCCAGGCAGGTCCCATGGACTAAGGCCCAACTACCAGACACTTATTGAAGATCCCCTTCCCCGGGCCTGGCTCCGGGCCAGGTACCATGGCTCATTGTTTTTTCCTCCATAGGGGTCTTGTGAATTGCACTTGGCTTGACCCTTCACCTAGAACCAATTTGCCTTGGAAGACCCTACTAGGGGGACCCTACCATGATAAGGTGGAGGGGTTTAAGATTTTAGTGACAAAAATGTTTTTATTGCACTCACATGTAAACCAGACACTGCTTTCACATTTTCACATCTCTAGATCTTTAAATTCAGTGCATCTCTTAGAAGATAAAAAAACAATTTAAATAAAAAAATTGTAGCAAAACTTAACACAAAATTAAATCTAGAGGGCACTGCTTTTACTTTCACATTGCACTACATTCCTGTTAATTAAGACTTCTTTGCAGACAAATACAGTGTTTAGTCTTTGACTCTATTCATTGTACCTGCATGATGGACGTGACTGAGACTTATAGCAAGGTACTTGACAGCTGTGAGAGCCCTCTCGATTTCCCTTGTGATGTTTTGCAAATGGCACAGGTTTTTCCACAAAAACTGCAAGAGAGGATGACATACTTGTTGTCCAGTATGTTAAACATTTTGCTGAAGCCTTTGCTACTCACAGCGTTTAGTGGACACATGTTTGGCCAAATGTCATTGATTTCATTGCATCTTTGTGGACTGGGTGGATAGGTACATGCGCTTTACAGGCTCGCTTTCATGGTCGTCTGAGCTGATATTGGATGACTCAAGTAAGCAAGCATTGCATTGTCTTTCTTGGTTTTCATGCATTAATTATGCTACAGTTTGTGGTGTGTTTTCAGGCAGGTGAATAAGTTACTACTCGAGATTGTTGTTAATTCAATTCAAAAGCTGTCAATGTCAGGGTTCCGCTCATAGCATATAGGTAAGGCAAGGCAAATTTATTTATTCATCACATCTCAACAACAAGGCATTTTAAGGGCCTTTATGAAATATAAAAGCATAATTTTCATATTGCTTTGCAGTGTATAGTGCATACACTGTAGATGTAAACACTAGACATTCAGAAGATAAAAAACTATTTTTTTTGTGGCCAAAAAAATAATTTAGAGGGTGTCCTTTGAAGCTGCAAAAAATAAGACATCTTCTGGACATACTACACTATATGAACAAAAGCATTGGGCCACACCTCTTAATCTTTGAATTCAGTCCCATTATTACAGTTACAGAACCTAGCCATGCAGTTTGCCTTTATAAACATAAAGAATGGGTCACTCCAAGAGCTCACTGAATTCTAGCATGGTACTATAATAGGTACCACAACAGGTCAGTTTGTGAACTTTCTTCCCTCTTAGACATTCCACAATCAGCTGTAAATCAGATTATTGCAAAGTGGAAGCATTTAGGAACCACAGCAACTCAGCCACAAAGGGGTAGACCACATCGCCAAGTGCTGATGTGCTTAGTGCGTAAAAGTCACCAACGCTGCTGACTCAATAGCTGCAGAGTTCCAAACCTCCTCTGACATTAACATCCGCACGAAAATTGTGCACTGGGAGCTTCATGGCCAAGCAGCTCCTGTAGGTGTAGTACATAGGTGGCCCAGTACTTTTGTCCATATAGTGCATATTTGCGCAATGTGTTCACTTGCTCACAGATTAAACAGATCTGTACAAATACAGGACTTCCAGACAACTAAAACCATGTACAATCTATGCTAAATTACAGCTGAATCACATTAAACTGGATTTGAATTCTCTTTGTAGTAGGCTGTGGATCATTTATGTACATACTATACATATTAAATCTTCTGAAAAGGATAGATAACAGTTTTCCAAAAATACACAGATGATTAGCTTACAGAGCAAATGATACAACAGTTACACAAAAATGAGTCTCCTTTTGCTGACCTCATTTTGTATTGATTTTATCTTCATTAAAACAAAAGTGGGAAAACAAATATTATGTGCAGATTATAAGGATGGCTGTATCTAGAGCTCCCAGACTGGCACGGTGCTTATCATGTGAACACATGGTTGGAGAGGAGATCTGCACTTAACATCAAAGCTGGTCAGATATTATGACTTCATGTCAAACATTTCACCGCTATTGTACTTATTATTACCTATTGCCCCTTTGAAGGTTGCCTGCAGTATTCAGTCTTTGATATGATATGTTCTGTTCCTCACATGCTGTAAAGTGAAGTGAAACTCAGGGTGAAATTTTAACCTTTTTTTCCCTCTTGTGTTTTTCCAGCTCAGGGTACATTGTGTATTAGAGCCAAATAAAATTAAACTCATCATCTGTTCACAGTGCTGTTCACAATAAAAGCCTTCTTCTCAAAACATTTATCCCAAAATAAGTAAGAAAATGGATTGTTATATGAATTATAGACTTTAGGTGCAATAAAACATAATTTCCTTCTACACCCACCTTGTCATAATCAACTACAAGACATCAAGTTCTGATGTTGGAAATGATTATTATAATCTCAAAATAATCATCTTTCTTTGTCATCAGGACAATAGAATGTGTTTCCAGCAGTGTAAAGAGAATGTTATTTGAGGTTAGGATTAGAGACATGCGATTAAGCTTGTCATGCTACATGCTGCTGGGATCTTGTATATGATCATTTTTGCTCCTGCTGATGCTTTCATTTTGCAGTGGCACTACCATTACCAGCATAATTGCATCTTCAAACCGCCCAGAGATGCGTCCTTGTTGCAAAATCCATTAGCACACCACAACACTCTGCCCCTGGGATGAGGACTGGGGTTTCCAGTAAGGCTTGATATCACTCCATGAGAGTGAATAAAACATAGACACTTTCCTCCTCTTAGCCTGCTCTTCATTGATTGTCTTGCTGAGACAAAGAAAAGAATGGAAAAGTAAAGTGAAAAATTTCAACACCTTGTGTGTTCTTCAATGCAAAAACTTTTGCAAGCACATTAAGCAACTCAATAAGTGTAAAGTTTTTGACATATGTTTTGCCACAGAAGTTACTGGAAGGAGTTTTATATAAGAGTGACAAACTTGCTCTTTATTCAAAAATAATGTTTTCATTCTTTACTGCATATTTTTTCTTTCAATTATGTGAAAATCAAACAACCTATTTCAATGCAATGTGAAGAGTATTTCTCTATTTTCTCATGTGGGTCCCTGGAGAAAGCCACTGCCTGCTTTCTTGCCTCAAGTATTTTCCAGCTTCATCCCACACTGCCCTATATTGTGTGTTATGTAATACTTACACACCACCTGAGGGCATCAGTTCTTCCAGTGGCAAGGGAAATCTCATAAACAACCGCTCTCATTTTTGTTTTGCATTAGGCTCGATATTAACTTCTTTACACATGGTTTCAAACTTAAGACATAAGACTCAAAACTTTATAAAATGAGAAATGAGCTCTGGAATATTGCAAGTGCATAATATATGAAACTCCAATAAGACTGTGTAATTCACAATGCACATCATAAACTGTGCAGGAAATTAAAGTGGCCCTTTCTTGCAATTAAAGCAAAATGAGGCAATTAAAGAGTTGAAAGTCCTCTGCGTAGTCTCAATCATTACAAAGTTTACACTGAATTTAACAGCTCAAAGAAAACCAGCAGCAGCGGCAGCAGCAACCTGTGAGCAAGCTAGGCTAGCTGCTACAAAACACTCAGGAATTTTGCAAGAAACATTCACTGCATAAAAGGTGGGCTTTCCATTATTAAGCTGCACTGTCAATTGCTGTGGGAGCTCAGGTTCACAACTGTTAACTGGAATTTATAAAGTAAAATGGAATTTGAATCTGCAAGTGAGAAGCTTCGGGATGAACTTCCCAGCCTGTAGACCTAGAGGAGATATTCGCATGTAAATGAAAATGCTGTGAGCTATACAAATGCAATTCAAGATAGTAGGGGGCGCCACTGATCCAAGTTACAAGTTTCTTAAAGAGGACTCCATCTTAAGGTACTCTCATATGGGAGTTTCTGGTAACACTGATGCTTATTGTGCACATGATATTAAACATGAATGTTATTATTATATTAATATTATTATTTTGTTAAAATCTCATCTCATCCTGCATGCTTGGTTGCCGCAAAACTAGATTGCTTTCTGTTTTAAAACATGTATTATATTAAGCTAATGGGTAGGCAGGTTCTATGTGATTTACTATAGAAATAATGCTAACTGAATATTTATTTTTGAACCATCTTAAGCTCTAGAGTTCTCTCTGCTTTGCCGTGATACTGGGTTGGTTATGGGTCACTATTATTTTGCTTTTGGCTTTTAAGACTCTTCTTCTGTTTTTCTTCACCTTCTTTGCTTCTTTAGACAGTTGGACTCTTTTTCTTTTTCTTTGTTACTCCATAAGTTCCAGCATCAACCATTTCAGCTACCTTGGGAAAACAACCAATAGCTACTGGGGAAAACAAAAGCACTATCATCGTCCTGTTTTGGTTGTGCTACCCAGCCTTCATTTTCCTCAGAGATTTTGTGCCACGAGGAAGACAGAGGAGTTGTGTGGTGAAAGAAAAGCTTATAGGCAACCAATCTAAAGTTAAAGGAAGAAACTTCTCTTTTGCCCATTCAAGGTATAAAAATAACAAAGCAAAACAAAACACAGAGACAGACAACCATCCATGCTCACATTCACACCTACAGTCAATTAAAAAAATGATCAGTTAACCAAACCCCATGCATGTCTTTGGACTGTGGGAGGAATCTGGAGTACCCACAGAGAATATGCAGACTCTACACAGAAATGGCCCAGACTGGATTTGAACCCACTGTGAGGCGACAGTGCTAACCACTGCACCACCATGCCACCCTACACAATATTGAGATGATTAAATACTGTGTGATAATTTCAGCATGAGTGGCCAGGAGAGGTGCTGCCTTCACAAGCCACAAATAAATGAAAATTTACATTTGGAAATATAAACTGTAGTATTCAGCTCAGCATTATGGCAACAATGTAATACAGTCATTTACATGACATTGGTTAAGTATTTTACAGTATACTATATTTAGATGTGTAAACTATAGGGAAAATAGATGGCACTAGAACATAAGACCAGCACTGGGGCAGAATTGTGCTATTGTAATAAAGGTTCAGAAATGCCAGTCTGATTTTAAACAAATCTGAAGAAGAATACAAAGATGAACAACAGTATAATACACTAGTGTTGCACGTAGGAATTTAAAGTTTGAAAATGTGAACTTGATGGTGACAGTGTGAATGTGTGATACTACAGATTGGCCACTGGTGGGCCTCTGTCATGAGTCGAGTATCAGCAATTTGGCTGCTATGCGGCCATCTTCACCACTGGACTGGAGAATTTGATTAGCCTAGTTTCCACTTTCCCACTTACACTGGCTGCATCATGGAAAAGATGCTTCTTGTTGGGATTTTGCTGTTTGCAACACTGCACATTATTTACAACTACAAATGTGCACAATTAATTCAGAGTGTCATGAAGCAACATGCATCAATATATGGAAATGCATTTACAATTTCTAGCTCCCTGTGGTCCACCACACTCTCACATCCATAGAGAATTTGATATACAAGCAATTTACTCTTGGTGGTGTAATTTGTCTCTTTTTAAATAAGGCTTTGCTGGAAGACAGAAAATGGTAGCTACTACAAGAGCTTAAGGGGACAGAGTTTGAAATTTTCCAGTGTATGAGCATTTTCATTCACACAGATGATTGCTAAATGTAAAAAAACAAAAAAACAAACTGTTTGCACAAAAAGGCTATCATTATTACAGAGAAATGTCTTGCAAGTTGCTACATTTCACTACAGAGATAACACAGTGACAATGGCATAGTGAGACAATGCAATTAGCTGAACTTGTTACAGGATTTGCTAATGACAGCAAAAGCCCATCTATTCCTAGAATAAATAAATAATTCTAAGAGTCTCCATATGGCCTCTTGGCTGTTAAGTTACTGAACAGACACACACTCAGACATGCACACACACTGTAGCACTGGTAGCTCTGTCTGCCTTGCTGGGAGTACCCACCACTCCAGTAACAGCTGTTCGATAGCGTCCCTTGTGGCTCTCTGCCAAGCAAAATGTGCATGTCAACCCACAACCACACAAACCTACCTTGCACAGTGAGGCGTGTTTGGCACAAATGAGTAAATAAATGAAATGAAGAAGTGTATTCAACACTTAATTTGCCTCCCAAGAGCATGTAGCTACTGGCTCTTAAAACATTAAATGAAAACATGTTAAAAGAGAAACAAGAAAAAAAAAAATACTGAAAAGAGCTTCTGGTTGAAAAGATGGTAGTCTTACTGTAAACAGGATAAAAAAAAACAAAAGAATTAGAAGAAAATGAGTTGCTTGCATGATAGCATAAATCAGTGGGAGGCATTCTAATGGAAAGTTGGGCCCTCTACTGAGAACCTATCAATCACAGAGATAGAGCTGCCACCGTATTGACTATGCACCAAACAAACAATATCTAGGATGAGGTCTAAGTGCTATTCCCAAAACAGGCCACACTGTAGATCATTCCTCTGTCAGCATCTCTTGGGAGCATGTTGAATTACTGAGAAAGCATATGTGTGTGAGTGCAGAGCATGGTAACTTTAAAAGGAACTGAGATCATTCCTTTGCAGCAAACATCACCACAGGCTGCATTCATTGTAAAATATCAGACTGCAGCAATCTCTTAAGAGAGGCCAGTTTTACAAAACTATGCAAACTGTGTGGGAGTCTATTTGGAATGTATGCTAATGACATTTGTATAATGCAAAAGTGTTCCTATTATGACTACTGGCTCAGGCTCAGACCTTAACAAAATGTAAGAAATGAATGTGACTTGTGTTGTGTTAGTGAGTCATACATTTGGCTCCCTAGTATTTCGGTGATATATATTCCTGTGACTAGATTTATATAACCCAATTCATTAAGTTGTAATGCCTCTTCATGCAAATGCTGTTTATTTATAATTTCTAAAAAGAGGTGAACGATAGGAAAGGAAAATTAGGAAATATTGGAATAGGTTTATGAAAATGACATTTTCATATTGATTTTTTTATTTTTTTGGAAAATCATTCCTGGGAGTCATGTTTAAAATTTCTTACCTTGTAAGACTTTTCTAAGCCTATTTTGTGCTTCTTTCATAGTGAGCTTCTAAACTAGGTTTATCAAACCAGATTCTTCTGAAGTTAAACATATCACAATTGTGTAATATCAGAAATAAAATCTTCATATTTCATAGAGACTCTTCCAGACAGGGTCACAAGATTAGGTGATAATGTAGGATAGATGTGAGGGCTGCCCTCCTTATCTGGGCTCAAATGACATACAGTTACACCACCCTCAGACACTATGACATTGTTCTCCTTCAGAACTGTCTGATATCCAACTTGTGATCCAGTAGCTGAAATGTTGTGTTTTACACTTTTCATGTCCCCATTTCCTCTCAGCCTCCATTGTCAACTTTTGCCACAGTTAGCAATTTCTTGTATTTCCCAGAATTGCTTTTAACAGCTTTCAACAAAAAGGTTCTCGGTGCTGTAAACATGTAGGTGGAGAGAGTGACAGCAGTACTGCAGCAAGTAAGAGAAAAACAGAGAGACGGAGAGATGAAAAAAGAGAACGATGCCATGAAACTCTACTGCTGTTTAGTAGTGGCACAAAAAAGTGCCCCTAGAACGAAACCTTGCCTATTGGGCTCAGGTTAGGGTCAAAGGAGCCCAGTCCAGACAGCCCAACAGACAAAGCACGTGTCTCCATATACTTTTGTTCATTAAATGTATTCTCTGATGATGATGACATCACCTTTGTTACAAGGTCTTCATCCTTATGGAAATTATAATCTTTATGGCTCAGGTTAAATTTGATCAATTTTGACTTTTGAGAATGGCAAAAACACCTAAATGCCCTTTTCTTTTAGCTGAAAATCAGACAAATTTTCAAAAGTCACCCAAAAATACAGAAATTGAAAATATTTCCTGTTTTTGCTTCAAATGCTGATACATTGAGGCTGTTCTGTTTCAAATTTGATCCTCATCAATTGAAATGGACTTTACATCCACCAATAGGGGTCAAAATGGTCGTAGGCAATCTTCAAACTGTAAAACTAGGCATGTTGTGTCTGTGTGTTTTTTGTAGTTGAGGAGTAGTGACAGAGTTCAAAGGGGATTTTGACACTTTCATGAGAATTGCCTGGGTTCCTACCACATATGGCCATGTTCCCAGTGAGAAAGACGTGTTGGTCTTTGAAGTGTCCTGGGTAAATCTCCAGAACAGGGAGTAAAACAACACATGAACTGTGTTTCTAATTGCAGTAATCATTGTCTCTAGAGATCCTTTTAAACTACATGTATAAAGGTAACTGTGCCTTGTGCTCTAGACTTGCTGCACCACCATCTTTGCTAGGATGTTTAGGTGAAGAGCCGTCAGGGAAATGCTGATGAACAGTAGACCCTCGGCTCCTTACCTTGGAACATGTCCCGGAAGTGAAACTGGATGTCTTCTTGTTACCCTATGTATCTGACCTCCTCATGTTGCCACTTGTTGACTCATGCCTTTACTAATTTATTTATTATTTATTATAAATTTATGTTAGGTTTTAATAGGTAAAATAGGGCATCATATTATGTGGTAGTAGATGTTTTTTTTCTCATCAAGTGGGTGTTATAAAATTAAAAAATACACCCCTCCAGCTTGCTGAAACATTTATTAAAGATTACTCACCCATTTAATAATTTAAGCTAATTTCACATTTGACATATTTAAAGTTTGGTAAAAACACTTGTGGGGATTCTTGATTGATTAAACAGAAAGTGAGAAATATTAAAAATGCTTTAACTGCTTTGTTGAAAATGTGAATATCATGAAAACAGAAAAAAAAAACCTGGAAGTAAAAATTTAATTGTTTCAAAGATGGATGCCAACAAGAGCCCTATACCCAGCTGCAGCCAATCAGTGCATCTCACACACTTTGCTGGATACTGTCAGTGGGTCATGAGGTTAATGATTTTGTGCTTTGTCAAATCAGATTTATTATCTGAGCATGGATTAATTTGTCAGTATTGTGCGGTCCATTAAGACACTACCAAGCAAAGCCTTAATTAGAGGAACATAATTGCAGTGATTACCACCCTCCTCTTGAGGCATTGTAAATGGGTGGAGGAACCGAAATCGCCACCAACTTTTGGGAGTGACACAAATTAAGCATGATGCTTGGAGAAGCCATACACTGCGACTGTATGTTGAGCCTTGCACTCTTCGTGCTTCCTCCAAGATGTGATTTCCTTAATCTCTTTGGATAGCCTGAACAAAATTACTGAGTGATTGCTCAAGTGTTGTTCACACAGATAATGTTCTGTGTGGGAAAATCGCAACAAATTAAATTATTCCTACTGAGGGAGTATTGTTTTTGAGGGCTGGAAGCGCATGCAGTCGCAATCTCATGGAAGAGACACAAAAACAACCCAAAAACAAAGTTAGCTCTGTAGGCAGCACAAGTGCTTGTTTGTCTGTGACACTGATATGCATATGCAATCAGATGAAAGACTGGAAGGTTGCTTTTGGACTGGAGGGCAGAACTGAGATAGAGCAGCTAGAAGCACATTACCTTATCTCAACCTCTGCTCAGTGTTTTCTTTCTATGTGCTGTTCCCCAATGGTAATATTTCTCTACCCACCATTCTGCAGGTAAAACTGAAAACACAAGCTGTTGTGCAACTGTTAGGCTGGTCTACACCTTCTCAGTGTACATTAAAATACTTTTTGTATTTTTATAGCTGCAGTCAGACTAAATATGAATCCTAAATTCAGAGAGGTTTATGTTTCAGTAGGGAGTCTGTTAAGTTGGATTACGTCATATCTCAGCAGTAGATGATGCATCTTGATCAGAACTGGAACTCTGAAGCTGGAAAGGATTTAATGATGTATGAATGGATATATTTGTAATTTTTTCCCCAGTATACCTTGATTTAAATACTTGCTATACATGCTATATATGTGGTTGGAGGTGACTGTTGCTGTAATGTTTTGAGCACCAGAAATCCTATATCAAATTAAAATTAAGCTTATAAAACTACAGAAATTGGGCTCCTTAGTTCCTAAATGCTTGCAGAGTGTTGCAAAAGAAGAGATGGTGCAACACAGTGGTAAACACGCTGTTGTCAAAAAAAAGTGCTACAGATAAAAATGTATCTGTATGTCACAAAGGGTTTACACATTTGTGATTTATGTAAAATCTGATTTACATAAAACATATATATATATATCCAGTAAGGGCCCCCAGGCTAGGCCCCCCATGCTACCCAAAGCCTACCTTGGTACATGAGCGAGAGACATATAATTGTAGCCATACTGGCTCGGACATCGCCTGGATTAACAAGGTCCGTGTCAGTTGTTGAGGAACCAGGACATACTGATGAGAAGTGGGCTACTGGAACACAAAGGCATAAGTGGACAAGGGATGAGAATAGGGAACTGTTGGAATGCTACTACACAAGTAACCCCAGTAACAGGGGCTACATGAAGAGGATGTGGGACCTATGGATTCTTCGATACCCAACATCTACGCTAATACCGAAACAACTAGTAGCTCAGTGTTCCAACATACGGAAGAAGCAACTGCTATTGCAACTAGAGATGGATGAGGTGCAACACAGATGCTACGGCAAGGGGAAGCCAGGACGACAGGTCAGGGGGGAGATTTCATCATCCCCACACTCCGAGATTGGGTACCAAGCCCCAAGTATAACTGGTACGTTGAATACCAGAGCAGCTGACCTGAAAGAGAAGATCATGGCTAAGCTGAATACCTGGACCCCCCGACACCGATTAACAAGACTACGT
>VUQS01047872.1:0-11829 GCA_015108495.1 Heterochromis multidens | reverse complement strand
CCTCAATCCTGACATCATTGCTCTAGCCCAATCATCTTCCTGCCCGCCTTCTGTTAGCTAATCAGCCTCCTTCACTCTGCATGCTTTAAATCTTACTGCTCATCTGTCATTCTCCCTTTAAGACTCATTCATCTACGTCTTTTTCGTTTTATGTTCTAATGCTTACCTGTTCGATCATTCTGTTGATCGATTCTGCATGTGACATGGTTGAAGCTGTCCCCATTCAAGTTCAGCCTGAGTCATCTGACCCCTCTCCTGAGTGCCACTCTAGGAGAAGGAGCTCTTGTACTGCATCCCGTCAGCAGTCCTCCTGTCTGCACCTTCTCTCTGTATCCAAAATCAATCTAGCCAACATTTTCAGTGCAGAGCAATTACAAGAACTTGCCTCTGGGTCAGATATGTCTCAATCCAAGAGACAAGTCTGTCCATCTCCTCAACAAGCCTCCATTCTTGTCATTTCTACTCCTTCCAAAACAGTCACTCATGGGCGCAAAAGAACAAGGAAGTCTGCCAGCTCAGATTCCCTCCCTCAGGAAAAGTGTAAAGCTCCATGCAATCTGGGTTCCCCTTGCCCGTCTACCAGCAACACGGATGTGGTGCATTCTGTCCCACTCAGCAGGCTATGCTTCCTGCTTTTGCCTAGTCATCCTCACAGCACTTCACCCTAGCATCTGCTTGTTCAGCCTCCTCTCTGGGCCACCCCTACCTCCTAGCCTGCGCTCTAAGATTCTCCAAGGTAAAGACATTACTTTAATTGGTATCCTGCTGCCTTTCCCCAAATGCAATAAGAAAGTCGTTTCTAATGCTAACAGCAGCTGTCCTCGAGTCATCCAATCCATGCCTGTCCAGAGACCTGTCAATTGGTGAGTTTGTGGTTGTCTTTGCCATTTTTCGAGACATCATCTGCTCAGTTTGTCCAGAATGCAGGCAAGAGTTAGACTCTTATTTAGCACTGATAGGGGTCTCAATCTCAAATATGGCAAAAATTTGTTTTATCAGTATCACAAAGTTCTCTTCAGTACATCTGCCCTCGACATTCCTCAATTCAATACTCGCATTAATTGGTCTGTTAAAGATATCGAGCTGCTCATTCTGTTAGTAGGAGGACAGCAAGCTATCTCTTGTTGCACCTGTGGCATCATCAGGCACCCTTCTTCTTTATGCCCTAGACTACCTTTTGAATCTCCAGCTCTGGTCAGTCTGGCTGCTCCCTCTCTGCCTCTCTCCCAATCTGCTCAAGCTGATTGCCGCGGGTGGCAGGTATTCTGCTGGTTCCACTTAAAAATTAATCCTTCAGTGTGCATGCCTTGGCAAATGAACTGGCTCATCATCCCGATCCTGTGTTTGTGAATCATTTAATAACTGGACTGTCCCAAGGCTTTCCTGCTGGTGTTGTTTCTCATTTAAACGGGTCATTTTTGTGTAAAAGCCTGCAGTCTGCAATTAAAGAGCCATGTTTGATGTCTCAGCTCCTAAGAAAAGAGTGTGAAAAAGGTTATCTCATAGGTCCTTTTACATCTCCTTTCCAGCTATTCTGCAAGAGCCCAATTGGTATCACAACTTGCAAATACACAGGAAGGAAAAGGTTAATATTCTACTTATCCGCTCCGCATTCAGGTCCAGCGTCAACAGTGTGATTGCTATTAAGCCATTTTCACTCCATTACACTTCTGTTGATAATGGCATTAGGTTGATTAAGTTTGCTGGTCCGGGCTCATACCTCTCTAAAGCCGACAATTAAAAATTGTCACCATTCATCTGTCTCAGTGGCATCTTTTTGGCTTCAAGTGGGATTCAAAGTTTTACTTTGCAGTTAGATTAACATTCAGGTGTAAAAGCAGACCAGCCATTTTCAACTTAATCTCCGAAGCTTTGTGTTGGATTATGTTGAATATTGTTAAGCTCCCAGCTGTCCTTCATCTCTTGGATGATTTTCTTCTTGTTAATCGACAATTTCAGCTCATCCATCCACCCATTTTCTTTCGCTTATCCGGGGCTGGGTCGCGGGGGCAGCACCCTAAGCAGAGAAGCCCAGACCTCCCTCTCCCTAGCCACCTTGTATCTGCGATCTTGTTCTTTTGGTCACTGCCCAAAGCTCGTGACCATAGGGTAGGGACATAGATCGACCAGTAAATCGAGAGCTTCACTTTTACGCTCAGCTCTCACTTTACCACGACAGACCAGTACAGCATCCGCATCACTGCAGCCACAGCCCCAATCCGTCTGTCAATCTCCCGCTCCCCTCTCCCCTCACTCATGAACAAGACCTCAAGATAGTTAAACTCCTCCACTTAGGGCAGCAACTCGTCCCTGACCCGGAGAGGGCACTCCACCCTTTTCTGGCTGAGGACCATGGCCTCAGACTTGGAGATGCTCATTCTCATTCAGCTGCAAACCGCTCCAGTGCGAGCTTGAGGCCACCACCTGATGAAGAACAGAACCACGCAAAAAGCAGGAATGAGATTCTGAGACTACCAATATGGAAGCCTTCCGCCACTTGGCTATGCCTAGAAATTCTGTCTATGAAAATTATGTACAGAATCAGTGACAAAGGGCAGCCCTGTCGGACTCCCAATGCCCACTGGGAACGAGTCCGACTTATTGCCGGCAATGCGGACCAGGCTCTTGCAACAGTTGTATAAGGACCGACACCCCATACTCCTGAAGCGCCTCCCACAGAATACTCAGAGGAATGTGGTCAAATGCCTTCTCCGCAAAACACATGTAGACTGGTTGGGCAAACTCCAATGCACCCTCAAATATTCTCGAGAGGGTAAAGAGCTGGTCCAGTGTTCTGCGACTGGGACGAAAACCGCATTGTTCCTCCTGCATCCAAGATTCGACTAACAGACGGACTCTCCTTTCCAGCACCCTGGCATAGACTTTCCCGGGAAGGCTGAGGAGTGTGATACCTCAGTTGAAGTTAGCAGCGCCCCAACCACACTATACATCATGTGGGTAGAACACTGTTTTCTCCTCCTGAGTTGCCTGATGGTTTGCCAGAATTGCTTCAAGGCAGTCCAACAGTCTTTTTCCATGGCCTCACTCCTCCCACACCCGAGTTTTTGCTTCAGCCACAGCCCGAGCCACGTCCCGCTTGGCCTACCGGTACCCATCAGCTGCTTTCCAAGTCCCACAGGCTAACCAAGTCTCGCAGGCTTGATGGCTCCCTTCACCTCCGTTGTCCACCATCTAGTTCAGGGGTTACCACCACGACAGGCACCAACCACCTCACAGCTGCAGCTCAGTGCAGCAGCCTCGGCAATGGAGGTGCTGAACATGGTCCATTTGGACTCGATGTCCCCAGCCTCCCTTGGAATGCTGTCAAAGTTCTGTTGGAGGTGGGAGTTGACTATCTCGCGGACCGGGGCTTCCGGCAGGTGTTCCCAGCGCACCCTCACTATACATTTAGGTGCACCAGGTCTGTCCAGTGTCCTCCCCCCACCACCTGATCCAACTCACCACCAGGTGGTGATCATTTGACAGCTCAGCCCCTCTCTTCAATCAAGTGTCCAGAACATACAGGCGCAAATCTGATGATACAATTACAAAATCGATCATCGACCTGAGACCTAGGGTGTCCTGGTGCCACGTGTACTTATGGACACCCTTATGTTCGAACATGGTGTTCATTATGGACAAACTATTTGGAGAACAAGTGGCAAAGTTGTCGTGGCATGTTACATTTGGGGTCAGAATTGGCAGTCCAAATGCATCTTTGTGTTATCTGACAGTGAAGCCGCTGTCAGCATCATTAATAAAGGCCGTTCTTTGGACCCCTTTGTGACCCCTGTACAGGTAGTCTAACTGGCTCTTTACCTTAAAGGGCTCAGTTTTGAGAGTATTGCTCAGCAAAAATTCTAAGCTCAGATAAAGCCAGTGGGGTAGGAGTTTCGCCCAGCACTCACAGCTTTCTCTTCTGAATGCACCAGCTTCCCCCTCTTCCCCTCCTTCTCCAGATTGTCAAATTCCTATCACTTATTGACATCTCATATAACCAGATGTGGGCCACTCCCTGCTACCTCCTCTCAAGTTCCCATCTGCTCCATTACATCATCTTATTTTTATCTAACTTCTAAGCATTACATCATGGGTTTTTCCCTCTCTGTCACCTTTAACACAGAAAGGATCTCAATACTACAGTTACATCGCATTTCTTCGTTCTTTCTATATTCTGTACTTCACCTTAGCATGATTTTTATCAGTTCAATCAAATGAAAATACTTCTCAATATGATTTACATCAATTCAATCACATGAAAATACATTTCAACATGGTTCAATCACACAAAAATACTTAAGCATCATTTTTCATCTACTGTTTCTTCTTCTGATCACTTCATGACCTTTTGCTTTAACTAAATCATACATATAAATTCATATAAATTCATCACCATGGTTTCTTTTCTTCACTATTCTTCACTATTTTAGTTTTTTATCTCATAAATCTATTTAAGATGTGAACTTTGATATTTATCATTCACAAAACACTTTTTGTTAATAATAGAATCAGAAGTTCAATATCTCCAACTCACCAAGGCCACAGAAGGCCTCTCTCTCTGCCTTTCTTGCACACAGTCCCCCAATGCCATTTCTGTGCACCAAAATACACAGTGTAGATAACCATTTCTGCAAAAAAAAACAGAAAATCCAAGGTGAAAGGGTTTAACCATTAGAATCATATCATCTTAGCGATCTTATTCTTAACACTACACAAATATTATATGATTGACAATCATAGCTGTATTACTTCAACCTACTCGTATGATTTTTGCTACTGCCATGCTGGGTAGGCCTCTGTTTATCTATTTTTCACACAGACTTACTCAGGCTCACACACACACTGAGAGGCCCTCAGTCAAGGCCTGTGCTGCCTCTTTACACAGAAACACTTATAGCCAGGCAGACTCTCAGTTAAAGGTTAACCATTAAAAATTTACCTTATCTATGGCTATACCTTCTTATTCACCATATTGATTAAATTTATCTATAATTAAACTCTGATCAGCTTCTAAGCAAAACCCCAGCATGTTTCCATTAGCAAAACTCACACACATCTAACTTCAGGCCAAGCCTGGACTCTATGCCAGTGTTTATGCCTTAAAGTACCAACAATCCTCAGCAAAGATCCACACACACTGGCTCCTTTAGAGTGTGAGATCAAAGGTCAAACATTATTACATTTCATTCAACATATTGATCAACTATTATCCATGATTAAACTCATCTTTAATTAGATCTTGATTAGATTACTGATTAATTTTTAAGCCAGCTTTAAGCATGAATAACCAATAGCAAAACACATACCTGAAAACGCCTGTTACAGCTCTGTACCACATTATCACAAAGACTAGATGTTGAGTCTTTTTACCCCCAAAGCCTAAATGGACCTTTTTATTTCTGTTTTGGGGTGACAGCAGGCCAGAAAATTCCAATCCATTCAACACCTGTCGTAATGCCTTTCATAAGATGCCTCATTTGGCTCTCTGTCTCTCACAATTTCATTCTCACTGCTTGTCATTTTCCAGGACACAAGAATGCCATAGCCGATTCGTTGTCTCGTTTCAACTTTCAGGCTTTTAAGACCCTGTACCCAGATGCCAGTCCAACCTCTTCAGTCATTTCTCCCTTTATTCTGCTTCTGTCCTAACTGATTTTCCCTTATCCAGTCTGCTTCATTCCGCAAGTCACTATATGAGAAAAGGTTTAGCGCCATCCACACTAAATTCCTATGATTTCGCATGAAGAACTTTTGCCTCCTTCTGTGTCTCAGTTACATGTCACTTCATCCCATCCTTATTGCTACTATCTGTGTATGTATTTGCCATCGTAAAGAAGTGAAAAATTTGAAGCCTCCTTATATTTTGTTTTCCAATCCTTCTATTAAAGTTCTGCTTAAAGGTATAGCAAAGGTCTCACCTTCAGTTCCTGACAACAGGCAACCAATAACCCTCTCCATTCTTCATAAGATGCTAACATGTCTTTGCAAAGGCATGTTTAGCCCCTATGTTGATTCTCTTTTGGATCGTGTCTTGTCTGGTCATCGTCAGCCTACTCGTCATACATCAGACCCAGCACTAATGTCATCCTCTCAGCCCAAAAATCCTTCAAGGCTTAAAGTCCTGTTAAGTTGGCATAGGTGGTGGCAAGTCTTTTCCATCCTGCTCTCACTCCCACTCAAACATTACCATAGGCTCTCTATTCTCTCTCGGCCTCTGTCGGCCACAAGCCTTATCACAGGCTCTGTTTCCTTTATCTCCAGGATTCCGATGGCCATTCAGCCTTATTGCAGGATCTCTCTTCTCCCTCGCCTATTTTCAGTCAACTCTCAGCCTTATTGCAGGCTCTCTGCTCTCTTGTGGCCTTCAACAGCCCTTTAGCCTTAACGCAGGCTCTCTCTTCTCCTTCCTGTCTTGTGTCTACTCCCTCCTTATCACAGGCTCTCTGCTCTCTCCTGGCCTCTAACAGCCTTTGAGCCTTAACACAGGCTCTCTCTGTTCTCCCTTTTGTCCTGTGTCTACTCTCTACTCTTTCTGCCAATGCTGGTTAGATTAATTTGGGATTCTAAACTGGGATGTAGGTGGGAGTGGTTGTCTGTTTTTTTGTGTGTTCAACCTTTTATGGACTGACAGCTGGAATAGTCTCCAACACACCCTAAGTTGGATAAGCAGTTACGAAAATGTTTTCAGGATAATCTCTTAAGAGACAAACATGTTCTTCATTCCACTGATGTAACAAACAGTGTAGGACTTTCTTTAGAAAATTATGAGGAAGGTTTACAGGAAAATGACTCGAGAAAAAAAAACTGATTTTCAGTTCGCTTTCTGATTTGTTCTTTTCAGAACCAAATGCAGAAATAGCTAATATTCACAAAAAGCTAGCTGTAGTGTTTAATTTATTTATTCTTCAGAAAATCTACAAAAGTAAAACTCATCATGATAAACATCAGTCTGAAGTCCCATGCTTCATATACATAATCATCCATCCATCCATCTATGCATCCAGTTTTAACATCTTATCTCACTTAAGGTTGTGGCAGGGCTGGAGCCTATCCCAGCTATCACTAGTTGAGTGGCAAGGAACACCCTGGATATGTCGCCAGGCCCTCAAGTATATGTACTCAATGGTTCATCAAGGCCTACTACCATTGCATTGTGCCACAATTAATATCTCAAGTTTTCCCACCTCAGGTAAGCGTTAAATATTTCTTGTGTAGATAATATGATCTGGTTTTAACAACTTCAATAGAAAAGAAGCTTTTTACTGCACAGATCTGAGAAAAATTACTGAGTCCATACCTTTCAACCTTGAGGTTCCTGGATGCTTATTGTATTTCTAAATTCTGCCAAGTGTCTCTTATCCATAGAGCTCAAGGTTGTTTATTTTGGCCTCATTGTTGTGAAGCTTTTGCTCCTGAAACACAGCCTGGGGCTTCAAAGACACATCATGTTACAGTGCTCAAACTCTGAGCCATTATGGCTTCATATCAATTTTGTGGATTTCTTTATTATTATTCTGTCTCTGTCTCCTACTGTTCAGTTGTTTACAAATTTATTACAATTTTCCTAGGATTCTAAGGGAAAGAAAAATTCTCCTTTATGGACAAGACATTTGAGACAAGAAGTACAACTATCTACCTGTGCATTTTATTTACAACATGCTACACGATTTGTACATTTACTGTTTTTAAAAGGTGCCATGAATTTGCAGCATGGGATGTCAGTTTTCCTGAGGGAGCAAGTCCTGGTTATTTCCTGTATCCTATATCATGCTTTAAAGTACCAGTAATTCTAGGTATCAAAATGAGGCTAAAACTACAAAAAGACTCAAGGTTGTAATAAAATATTAATGTTCCCTTACATCCAGCTTTGGCACTGATTGTTGACATTTTTAGTAGACTGAAAAGATGGGCTGAAAGGTGGCTTTAATGTTACAAGAATGAAAATGTGCTTAGGCATGCCACCAAGGTGCTCAGGTGTGAACACACTGTAACAAATTCTTGTTTACTTTAGCTACTGGCAGCACAACAACCAAAGAGATGAACAGAATGCAAACTCAACTTGACTAAATGTGGACATTGCAGCTACAAATAAAAGTCCAATAGGACTGAAGAGAGAATGACATGAAAACATTCAGCAGTTCAGCCAGATTGTGAGACGTGAGAGAGGCTGATAAAAAGTGCTGCCTGTCCTGTATTCAAGTTTACACTGAAACCAGTGTCAACTGTGAAGCATTCTGCTCCATCCCTAATTAGATCAAACTGAAGGCAGGAAGTGCATAAATGTGAATATGTGACAGCACATTCAAAGGGTTTTCTCTCTTGCAGATACTCGAATAGGTATATGTTGCCTAACTTTGACCAACACCTGGTGCAACACAGGAGATGCCACAGCACAAGCAATTCTAGAGTCAGAATTTACATTTTAGATAAATCTTTTATTCTTGTTCTTATTTGTAAATCATATTTAACTCAATTTATTAAAATCATATACAGTTTCCATTTATTTAAGGTACATAGTTTTGTTTTTTAGTCCAACTTAAATTAAAAGGATAAATCCAGTATGTTTTTAAATAGGCAAAAGTAACTAGCAGTTTTTAGTGAATTTCAGTAACTTAGTATTTATTTATTTGCTTTTTATATTACAGTAACGTAATAGAAACCAGCATTGCAATTACATTCACTTTATGTTGATGTTTATGTTAAATTATGAAAGCAATAATTGAATAATGAGCAATAATAAACAGAAATACCTACTATAACAGGAAAACCAGTGTTTAAAAACCTTTACCTGCACATTGCAATTATTTACCAAAAATAATAACAAGAAGAAAAAAAAACAGTATCATCATCAAATATCTAAAAACTGATATGTCAGTCTTACTCTAGCTTCAGATGCCAGAGCCATTTGGCCTTCTCTGCTGCTGCTGCAGATTTTCTAAAAGTATCAACATAGCAGGCTGTGGCCATCTTCAGAATTCATAGGATTTTGCTAATGTAGCATGTAAACAACATATGCTGCTCTGTCAGGCTGAGGCAAGGACTAAAGAGCCTCTGCTGGCTTGTTTGCTTAGAGACTCAGTGCATTCTTTACCTTCCCCTTCCTCTGCTCTGTGCCGTGCAGTACTAATGAGAGAAACTAGGGGGTGAAGACACGGCGGGGAAGCAGGCAAATGCAACCTTTAATGGCATCCCACCTTCTTACTATCTCACTCACTCTCTATGTTTGGCTCTATCTGTCTCTGCATATTTTCATAACTTTTCCCTTGGAGGGTATGTTCTTAGGGGTGCTGGGCTACACAGGTTGGGGGTTAGAGAAGTGGGTGGGAAGAGATGTGGAGAGATGGTACACAAAAGGTCACAGACACCTCCACAGCCAGCTGTATAGACAGAAGGGTTATGCAACATGGCATAATATCCACATTAAGTGGATATTATCAACCAAAAGAGGAAAATCTAGTTTACATTTAGTTCCAGTAAGAAAATGCTAAAGAAGAGGCAAAAAGCCCCATGGCACCCATCCCTATATGTATTTATGTAAGTATCCCATTGGTTCTCTGACTTCCTGGGCTCAGTCTCAGCTTTTGACCTATCACCCTTCTGCTGACCCCTCGTCATTCTCCTGTTAACCCTGAGCTGCTGACCTGACACAGACTCGTCAGCAGGGGCAGATGCATTCTTGGGCAATTTTATGCCAACTCTCTGCACTGCAGTTTTAATTACTTAAGAGCTACTAGGTAGAACAGTATTCTACTGTCAAGTAATTCTACTATTGAGTACTGTTTGGCACAGTTAAAAATGTTGTATTTTCAGCATTCACAGATTTCATGGAGTGTTTTCATGCTAAAATAATCAGCTGAACTTCAATGGTTCCACATTTCTCTCAAATCCTATTTCCTGACAGGGAGGAAAAGCTTATTGAGATTCACTGAAGAGCATCCTTCACTGAAACTCTCCCCTGAATTCTAAATGTTTTATTGGCTGAGTAGCTTCTCTGGCAAGCTGAGACAAGTTTTGTTGTAGGTTTTACAGATTGACCCCCCTGGAGCTGTGGAGTAAACACACACCATACTGGAATGGTTTTCTTTAATAGGTTGATTTCTGGCTTATAATGCATTTATGTGTCTTGGATTTGTTGGTATGATGCTGGAGATCATTAACAGGGTCAAATATGGCAAACATTGATTTTTGCTCATTTTTCTGATGAGACTGAGACTGAAGAAGTCACTTGGATAGTGACGAAACGTTTCTCCCACTGAAAACGCTACGTCCAGATGAACAGTCCATTAAACTTCAACTTTAGCTTATTATGATGATTTTTATTTGCCATTTATTTGCCATAACTGTGACACATTTTCTAAACTGTCACCATAAAAAAAACATGCCATCCAAATTAAATGAGAAAATACGCTTAGTGACATTAAGAAGTGTCTCCTAATGCTGCAGGGGAAATGTCTCTGTCTTTTTAAAATGCAGAAAAATGTTAATATGGTATGTTTAGGTTTTGCACCAAAACAACTTGTTTAAGTTAACTTTAGTGAATAGAGTTTTGCATTTGACAGAACATGAGTTAAATTACATGCTGTACAATTAATATCAGCATGGATCTTAATATCAGCAATTAAGATCCAGGTTTTGACCATAGACTGTATATGGGCAAAGACAGTGACATCACCTATTGGTATGTGGGCTACTGTTAGCCAAAAATCTGGCATTTTGTGGTGTTTTGGATTTTTTTTTTCTTGTACAAAACTGTAGAACTGGAGAACTGTCAGCTACTGTTAGCTGTCTATCTAGATTATTAATATCCATTTTTATTTTTACAAACCATATTTTGACCATATTTGAATGAGAGGCTAGAGCTGTAAAGATATTAGCTAATGCTGGCTAGCTCATAATTTAATGAAAAACAGTCTTAAAGGAAAATGTACAGTATTGTGCAAGTCTTTGAGCACCCCTCATTTCTTTGTATTTTGCTGGGAAAATGGGTAATAGGTGCAGCAATTTATTGAAATGTGCAAACCTACATACACACATTATATAAGGCAAAAAAGAACTGGTACAATTCCAGTATTTATATAGCACCAAATCACAACAACAGTCACCTCAAGGCACTTTATATTGTAAGGTAAAGACCCTACAATAATACAGAGAACCCCAACAATCAGGCGATCCCCTTTAAGCAAAGGGACAGTGGGAAGGAAAAACTCCCTTTTAAGAGGAAGAAACCTCCGGCAGAACCAGGCTCAGGGAGGGGCAGCCATCCGCCGTGACCAGTTGGGGGTGAGGGGAGGAACACAGGACAAAAGACACACTGTAGAAGAGAGCCAGAGATTAATTTCATTAATTAATTTAATAAATTCAATTCTGGATTTAACAAGGAGCCAATGAAGAGAAGCCAATATGGGAAAAATATGCTCTCTCTTTCTAGTCCCTTTCGGTACTCTCTTTTTGTCCACTCTCCTAACCCTAACCCTCATTTTGGATCAACTTAAGGCTTTTCAAGGAGTTTGTAGCACAGCCTGATAATAATGATTTACAATAGTCCAGCCTAGAAGTAATAAATGCATGAACTAATTTTTCAGCATCACTCTGAGACAGGATGTTTCTAATTTTAGTGATATTGCGCAAATGCAAGAAAGCAGTCCTACATATTTGTTTAATATGCACATTGAAGGACATATCCTGGTCAAAAATGACTCCAAGATTCCTCACAGTGTTACTGGAGGCCAAGGTAATGCCATCCAGAGTAAGTATCTGACAGGGAATTTTTGAGATAAAATGAAGGTTGGAGATTGGCCTATAATTAGCTAAGACAGCTGGGTCAAGTGA
>VUQS01047871.1:0-14840 GCA_015108495.1 Heterochromis multidens | reverse complement strand
GGGGGTGGAAAAAAAAAAAAAAAAAAAAAAAAAAAAACCCTGAAGATTACCTGCTGCTAGAGCTGAAGGTGAACTCAAGTACCATCAAAGTCATTAGGATTCATCCTCTGAGGACATTGATGTTTGTACCTAATTTCATAGCAATCCATCCAGTAGTTGTCAAAACATTTCACTATTAATATCAGAGGGAGTCAGTAGGATTACTGCCCTGAGGCTCATGAGTGCCTGTACAAACGTCTGTATCCATCAAGTATATTTTGAGATATTTTACTAGACTGTAAATAATTTTCTGATCTGCAGGTGGTGGGTGTGGGCAGGGTTCTTCAAAGTCATTAGGTTATATCCCCTGGGGACCATGAGTAACCTTAAAAAATCATTACAAGCCCTCCAATAGCTGAATAAAGGGACAGTTCACACCAAAATCAAATGTACATGTTTTTACTCTGGACTGTTTATGCATCTAGTTCTAGCATCTAGCTTTCTCTTATCTACAGTGGAACCAGATGACACTCTGCTTAATACATTCAAAAAATTCTGCAACAGTGTCTCTTTACAAAAAAATATGGCACTTATTTCTGCACAGTGAAAAGGTTTGTGGTTGTAGTTTGGTAGAAAGAAAATAGTTCCTCATTGAAGCTCTTCACAAGGTGTGTGCATGATTTCTGTAAAGATCTCTACATCCGATATCTCCCAAACTGGGCAGGTAAATAAACTGCACTATAGGCCAGAGGATTTTTTTCTTTGCGTGGAATGAACTGTACCTTTAAGTCATTCAATCTGGATCCACTGGACATTTCTTTTATGCAATGATGGTGCATCTGTCTGCATCCAAAGTGGTAGACCATCCAGTGAACCCATAGGCTGACATTACCCTCCTCAGAGACATGCTGCTTCTGTGGCTAAACATCCCATTGCACGTATATTCTAAGTTGTCTCTTGCAATTGTCATGAATTTGGCTGTACGGGGGTGGGGGGGTTACAGGAGAGCACAGGGATTGATTGCAGCCCCAAGTGGAGAACATCAAAGGCATAATGAACCACTTCTATGTTTAGCATCATCTCTAGAAAGTACTGCCCTTGGTTTTTGGATGAGGCTATCATTTTTGTGGTAGCTCATCCTTGACTCTGATCCTTACCACATGCACCAGGCTTGTCGTCTTGGTTTCCACCTTTTCAACCCTAATGAGGAATCTCGGCTTGAGCTCTGCTTTGCTGCTGGAAACCTGTGGTGCAGCATTGCATCTTCCTCTATCTCTCACCCACACTGGGGAAAGACAGAGAGGAGAGCTGTGGCAAAGACAGATCAAATGCACCATCTCTGTCACTCTCTCACTCTCTCTTGTGCTCCTTCATCTGCCTTTGTTCTCTCTTGCTAACATCAAGCATGTGGTTTGAAAGGGAAAAAGCCTCTTGTTATGATGACGACGGCCGCATGGTGCAGCCCGGCTGCCTGATCTGACTGACAAGGCCCCGCTGTTCAGGCAGAAAGTTTGACACACACACACACACACACACACACAAACACAAGTGAAATCTGTTCCATGGGCTGCAGGGCCATCTGGCCATAGCACAGGAAAAGGTTAGATCTGGTTAGAGGCGAGGTGCAAAAGTGTTTCACAGCATTCTCCAAATTTTACACAGTTCAAGTTCTGCAGGTTGCACTTTGTTGTTGTCACATGGCACAACCGCATCTCTTACTGTCAACAAAAAGCAAGACAGCAGAGCGACCGCTGAAAGGAGATCTGAGTAGTGACATATTTTTGTTTTTATTTTCCTCTCATGATACAGATCTAGAGGACAGTAAGAGAAGGAGCAAAAAGATTTAGGAGTGAGAGCGATACTTTACATCATATGGAGAACAAACAAGAGGGAAATCTGTCTCACCGTGAGGAGTCTGGCTTTTTGAGAATCTAAAAAGCCCCCAGAGGCAGCGTTTCCACCAAATGAATAGATATCCATTTTCAAAAGCCTCATGCTTGGTGGCAGGCGAGGGACGGGGAGAAGGAAGGCTGGGCTGGTGGTAGAGGCACAGGGTGGGGGGGGGATCTAGGCAGAGGGCAGACACTATTAAAACTCGGGAGAATGAATTGTTAAATACCTCTATAAAGAAATATAAGACATGGCCCCATTTTTATGCTGCCTGGGCTGCTCTGCAGGCAGGTGATAAGGTGGTGAGGGTGGTGGGTTGAAGAGTGTGTATGTGTGTTTTTCCCTGAGGGTGGGGTAAAATCAAGCAGTGATGTTCATGGAGGAGTGACACACATGGACATACACACCCAACATGGCTGCTTCAGTTTTACGCGCCATGTTTCACCAGATTAACTGAGGTCCAATGTGCAGAAGCATATGGACGTTACGGAGGGCCTTAAAATGCAATCGGTGATGAATCTGGAGCCTTCTGTCATTATTTCCATTTGGGGACCATACCGCTAAACAATAAATTACACAGTGGAACATTTTTTATTTTTCTGCCTCGCTATACACAGACACACACGCCATCACCCCTGCCAGCATGCACGGACTTCTAGGTCAAGCAGCAGCGGAGAAAATTTTCCTGTTGACATTTTGTGTTTCTGGCACGATATTGACTTCAGAGGAAAGGCAGCAGGAGGACTGTTGGTGAATTTCCACATTACCTTGGAGAAAGACGCCGAACTGTTTACGTGCACAAACAGGCGGGGAGGGTGAGAGAGGGGAAAAAGAGGAAGCAGCGAGGGGTGAATGGTTGGATGGACAGATAAAAAAATGTGATAGCAGTGTATTGAAGATTCTTACCTACATTTTAAACTTTATTCTTTATCACACTCTGGGTTTCTCAGAAATATTTTGAACACCATAAGTTTGCAGATATGCTGAGTCTTTATACAGTTGCCTCAATGTATTTGTTTTTGTTTTGTGATTTAAAGGAGCTATAACAGTAACAGTTCAAGTACATTCACGTAGAATAGCACAGTACTACACAAAATGTGCTGTATTATTACACCATTATTTTACTGTGTATGCTTTATCTGTTGCATTCTTTTTTGCATCCAACCAAACAGCATAATTGATGGGGTGGCTGTAGCTCAGGAGGTAGAGCAGGTCATCCACTAATTGGAAGGTTGGTGGTTCCCAAGCTGCTCTCTGATGCATCCATTGTAGTGTGAATGTGTGTGAATGTTAGAAAGCACTCAAGCATAGAAAAAGTGCTTGTATGAATGGGTGTGAATGAGTGAATGAGGCCTGTTGTATAAAGTGCTTTGAGTGCTCCGGGAGAGTAGAAAAGCGCTATATAAGAATCAGTCCATTTACCATAAAGGTGAAACATAGCAGCTAAAGTTCTATCTAGAGTGGAGACCCAAAAAAAAACATCTAAAAGGATGACTGGTCGCATAAATGCTAAAATGAAAAGTCATGAGGTATATACATCACATTTGGTCATAAATCTAGCTACAGTATTCTTTACAGGGATCCATAGTAAGAGGACATGGCGATTAATTACATCGTGTTTTAAAGTGTTATTTCCAACAATATTTTTTTTTTTGAAAAAAGGAAACAAGATCAATTAAGTTAAATGATTATTGTGCTTTTTTGCAATTATGCTTTTGCCATGTCATTATTAAGTCATTGCATCTTTTTTCTTTAGCCAACTCTAAAAGCCAATACAAAAGCTAATGAATGGTCAAAAACACCCATAACTGGGGCCTAAGGCCTGATTAAGACTTCTGCAGGGAACCTTTGTAGAGCAATCTCCCGCCAGGAATTTACTGACATTTGTGAATCCTTATATTGATGCTATGGTTATTATTTCTTATATTTAGACGACGATTGTTATTCTCTCAGTGAAAAAGTAGCTGGAAATACACAGGAGGAATCGATGGTGCTGAACAGGACCATCACAATAGTTGGTTCCTGCATCAACCCGACATGTAGTTATGTTTCTCAGGAGGTGCACGTCAGGTTACATCGTAGGTTACGAAGTAGATTTCCCACTGAAGCATAAATTGGCCATAACTCCCGAACGGATGCCCATGTGTCCCCCACATAAACAGTATAAAAGATGGACATAGCTACCGTAACGTCACTCATGGTTGCTGTCCTATTTTGAAGCCTCAAGATGAACATTTTCACCGTGTCCCTCTTGGTGTTTTGAAGCCGGATATAACGAGCAACTTGTCAGTCGGTAGTCGTTAGCCAATGAGCATATTCTGGATTGTGAAATTTAGAATGACCAAAGTATTCACAAAATGGGCTTAACGTTTTATTCAATATGACCTGAAATGTGTGACTGAGCCCATAAACTCATCAAGTGTTTACAGAGGTCAAGTCCACGCAAATGCTCTTTCCCCACAGACTAAAAGTCTTTTTCCAACCAGAAGTTAAAAAGAATGCAGGTTCAAAGCACTTTTTCATTCGGTTCACTTTTCAGACCCGGGAGCTATGTCTGTCACAGACAGTACATATAACTATCCACAAACATATAGATGAATTTCATTTATTTATACATGTCAGTGCTCAGCTGCACATATTCACTGTCAGAACTGATCGGGGATATAATAAGAACAACACCTACTGCACAAACTGTGAAGTCACTGGAGGTGAGCTGCACAGATCACAGGGGGTGGACGCTAGAGGGTTGACAAAGGTTGCTAACTGTTGTCGTTACAAACAGGCTTGAATGTGTCTTAGAGCTAATTTCAGTCAGGCCAGATAGAATCAGAGATCACTGTTTCAGTTTTTAATGTTGCTTTGTTATTCAGCTCCTCCATTTGGACTGATTGTGATATTGCTGCAGTAAATCTCATCCATCGCAGCTGCAGATGTTACTAAATAACTGCCGCCGCTTGTTTTCTCCACCCTCAGGATGCCCGGAGGAATTGCCAAGTAAATTGGTCAGAACTAATGCAGTAAAGACACCAGGTGGGCAGAGCAACACAACATCCACTACAGCAGTTTCCTGAGAGGCATTCTGAGTGGAGCTTACATCAGTTACCTGAGACAGATTTTGAATGCCAAATTCCCAAACGTAGCTAACCTTGATGTTGATCCGAAAGCAAGCCAGCCAGCCCTCCTCTCGCTGTGTGGCAGGTCGCACTGATGATCTCTCTGACCGAGGAGTGAGATCCTTGGCCCCGTTTTTCTGCCACATTAGGTCCACACTGAAGGTGGCACTCAACGCCCCCACTGAGGAACGAGTGTGTGTATGCGTGTGTCCGTGTGAGGAAAATGATAGGGGGGAAAGTGTACAGACAGAGGTATGTATTTAGATATTAGATAATATAAACAGAGGAGGACAGAGAATGCAGAGGGCAGCCCCCACTGCCTTTTTTTTGGTTGAGTCAGGTGATGCAGATTAGGTTAGATTATGCTGTTTCCGTGTGGAAATTATAGGTTCTGAATCACAGTTGGCTTCTTGTTCCTGGCACATCACTGCCCTCTATCACCAACCAACCTGAGAGAAAGAGAAACCTCACAATGCAGAAGGAGGAGGAAAAGGAAGAGAAGAAAGGAATGAAAAGACAGGGAGTTAAAAAGATGAGAAGAGAATGAGGAAACATGAACTGACAAAGAGAAAGAGGTGAAAGGGACGAGAGGAGAGAGAACTAAAGGAGAGGAGGAGGAGGAAGAATCAGGAGGGAGGGACGAAAAGCTGGGCTGTTTGCCAGGGTCTATTCCACCTTTGCTCTCCGGGCCTTTCTGAGCTGCCACGTTCTCTCACCTCTGTAATGTCATCAATGAAAAGGCCTTTAGGAGGGATGGAGGACTTGACTCTGGGTTCACAATGTGCCCGACACCAGCTGACGCTGCCAAGCCAAGCAGGATTCTGTTCAAATTAATTGGATGTCACTTTCAGGAGCATGAAACAAGGCAGGTTTTTTCACAGGTTTTGTTACTTGTGCTGCTGTGTAGAATCTGAACATTTTGCAGAACTGGAGCTCATGAAATCCAGCAAATAATTTCAGAGTGAGGCCAGTTTTCTCTTGGTAATGTTCTACATGCTGAGGATTATTTTAACTATGGAATTTTAATTATTGACTCAGAATAAATTGTCAGAAATGTTGCCAATTATTGTAAAATTGCCAAGATTTCCCCTCGATCTTTTGGCAAAAATATATTTGATTTATATTTTTGTTAGTTTTAGTCTAAATTTAATTAATAACAACTGTGCACACTTTAGTCTAACTTTTGTGGGACAAAATCCAGTAAGTCTTACTAGACGATATATGCAAGTATAACCAAAGCAAAGCAAATGGCTGAGTAAAGACAACAACTGAGGCTCTCTGTCTTCAAGTGAAATGATATGTTTTGTTTATTTTTCAAGCATATTGTCAAAAATCAGACCAACACACTACCAGGTCGTTCTTCATTTCCTTATTGTTGTAAAAACTTGTTATAGTGACATGTATGAGATTTGTGCTTTTCATTTAGCACCCTCTATAGGTCATTTACTACACAACAGGCATTCCACCCATTGCAAGTATTTATTTAATTTAGACTTTAAGGGCCAGATTTACTAAACAGGGCAAAATAGCATGTGAGGGCAATCCCCAATTATTGATCATAGTTGTGGTTAGTTTTATGGGTGATTTACAAAAGTTGTGCTGTTGTCCAAACAAGTGCAAAATATGTGTTTGTCAGTTGTTATACATTGGTATGTCTTTTGCCAATGTGCTCGAAGAATAAACAAAAAATATAATTTCACTTGAAGATAGAGAGCCTTAGATGTTTTCTTTGGTTATACTGTCGCCATGTAACATCTAACAAGATTTAATGGAAGTTGTTCTTTTTTTTATATTCCTGCCCTGCTGAGGAGAACCTGTTGGCTCAGCTATCAGAGAGCCATTCAGGCCTCCCTCCTTTGTAAACTTTAATATTTTTACATGTTTTATAATCTCTAGACAATTTGAAAAGCAACAGCTGTCAGTATTTTTGTGTACAGTTAATAGTTATGAATAACTAATTATATAACTACGTCGTTATAGTTATTAATATCTATGGTAAGGTGAAAGTAAAAAGTCCATCTGCTGTGCTGACATAAAAATACATTAGTGAATATAAGCTGTTTCTTATTAACAACAGCACAACAGGTTTGATCAAGAAATATTTTTAACAGAAACCAATTATTGTTATTCCACAGATGGTCACTGAGTAGGGCTGTGTATTAAAGGTAGAGACTGTTAGTTTAAAAGTGGATTAAAGCTACTTATTGTAAATGTGTCTGTCTAAATGTGTCAAAACCTTGCAAAATAATCTAAAGCAACTACCTATAATACCTGTTTGTATCAAAGCAAAGCTGTTGATTTACTGGTTGATCTGCATTCCTATCCTTATCTATGGCCACGAGCTCTGGATAGTGACCGAAAGAATAAGATTGCGGATACAAGTGGTGTAAATGAGCTTTCCTTTAAAAATAAGGTGAAGAACTCAGTTGTTTGAGAGGGACTCAGAGTAGAGCTGCTACTCCTGCACATCAAAAATAGCCAGTTGAGGTGGTTCAAGCATCTGGTAAGGATGCCATCTGGATGAGATGTTTCCAGCATGTCCTACTGGGAGTAGGCCCAGTACCATGCAAACCCAGGACACAGTGGAGGGATTACATCTCTTGGTTGACTTGGGAACGCCTTGGTGTCCCCCCAAATGAGCTGGGGTGGGTGGCTGGGGAGAGGGAGGACTGGGCTTCTCTGCTTAGGCTACTGCCCCTGTGACCTGGACCCAGATAAGCAACAGAAAATGGATGGATATCTATTGAATTGAGCATGCTAACCTTATGTAATACCTGAAGATGGTTCTGTGAGTCAGTGTAGCACCCAGTCTGCCTTCAGTCCAACATGAAAGAAAGCAGTAGCACTGCCCAGAGATGATATTCTTCTTTAATACAGTCTATAATTCTGACCTTTTGTTGTTCTTGTTGCAAACCAAGTAGTTGTGTTGGCTGAAGCTTTTGGCAAATGGAGTCCAGATTCCATGGGAGAGCATGCCAGTTTTCTTTTGGACTGGAGGCATGGTCCATAATAATGCACAGCTTCTCCAGCAGATCATCATGTGGGTTTATTGGATGATTTCTACAGCAGTATTTGACAATGCAGATACAGACCTGCATGATGTCTATGTTCTATAAAGATTTTGTCGTAGTTCGTGTCTTGAAATGTTTATTTGGTTTTGAGCTGTTTTGTGAGTATGCTGCCTTTGTATCTAGTATAGAGTTTCTTGGCTTTAAAATGACTTTTGGCATTACAAAGCAAAATATGCCTGAGTACTATATTTTAAAAGGTGAATCTAGAATGAAGCTGTTTACTGATCATTGTGTGTGTATTAAGACAACTGGTACTGACCTTAAAAATGGGGGAAAATGGCAGCAAGGCTGACTAATAGTGAAGCGTTAGCCAAGCATAAAGTAAACAACAGGAGACTGAAATATGTCTTTCTTCTTGTCTTTGTACTCTGTTGTTAAAAATAAGTATACTCATCTCAGATGTGACCTCTCACCCAACTGTTAGCTTAGAAGCTCTGCACTAAGTTATTCACTGTGATGACTTTTCACCGCTCTTTCCTGTTCTACTCTCCGAAAAAGCTTCAGGCTGACACCAGTGTCAAAGCGGCAATATGTCCATGTCCATACATACACATCCACACACCACCCACCACAACACAAGCTGGGAGTACCTCCACCGCCAGTTCCTACTGTGAGAGTATTTCACAGCCCTGACGAGGGCTATAATGTGCAATATGCTCACTAATTCATTTGCTCTCTTCGCCTTTTTTTTTTTTGCCCTTAATCTCTCTGCTCCTCTCTCACTCTGTACGTCTGTTACTGTGGCATCTGTTGATGTCCTTTTAGCCACTGTGGGCTCAATCTGTCCAAAAGGCCCACTCCGCTGCCGCTCTGTTGCCATCTCCCGGTGATCCGTTTATGCTCTACAGTTGGCGTGGAGGCTGCTTGGAGACTAAGCCCTTAATTACTACTCGAGTAAAGAGCATTAAAAATTCCAATGGGTGTGAATGTGATGCACATGCCTTGGCAACATCTGCTGAACAGTGTGGATTTAGTGGATGTCTGGTGAGAAGTGTTGAGTTTGACTGGAGAGGTGGAGGCGTAAATGAACGGAAAAGCATAGTTTTATTGCGTACTTTGCATTTTATCTCCAGTAAATCGTCATGTGAAATGTTGGTCAGACTGAGAAGCAAAAACAGGAAGTTTTTAGAGGGCCTCCAAATGGCAGATGGTGGAGGAAATGAGAACTGAAAAATGGTGTCCAACATGATCATCCACTCCAGTGAAGTCAGACAGGAAACAATGAGATCTGGGACAAGTGTCAACATCTTTTATTTTGGGAGATGCTGGCAAAAAACAATAAGGGGAGTAAATGGCAGCATATATCCAACTCATCTGTTGTTTAAGTTAACAGTTACTCAGTGAAAACTTTTAAATTTGCATTACAATCGCAACACTGCTTGGCCACATCATGTAACTAGGGAAGGTTAAAAAAAAATGTACGCGTTGTGGCCCTTTAACAACTTAACCTGATGAGGATATAAAGATTAAATCCACTGTGTGTTCCATGTAGGTGAAAATATGTGAACACATTGGTTCTCACCTAAGATAGGCCCTAAAACACTTATGGCTGTCAGGTAACATTGACTTAGTAATACTGTGTGTCGAGCTCTACAATTGAAATCTGAAATCTGTCGTTAATCAAGTTGCTGTTGCTGTATGCTACTGTTGGAAATCTTTTTTTTTTTTTATAGTGATGCCTTTGAGCATTTAGATTTCTCTATGTACTCATAGCTAAACAGGTAAGTTGACTTTTAGGATGATCTCCCTAAACCTCACTCTATTTACCTGAACAGGTTAGCGAAGTGCAGCAAATTTAAACCTGGGTAGTCAGTCTCCACAGATTGTGTCCTGTAGAAATTAAGGGAGCGATTGTGTTTTTCAGGACTTTGCTGATTCAATATTCCACTTGGTGAGGGAGAAGTACCGGTCGCTGGTGGGCGGCTGCAGTCCTGCGCACACTCGGCACAAATCCCTGGCAGGCATCGTAATGACCAGAGGTATGGCAAATTTCATTGACTTTTATATATCACTTTGAATTATTGAAGTGGTGCAATATAAATTGAGACAGTAAGGGGCTAAAAAGGAGTGAGCGAGTGAGGGAGGGAGGACAAGAAAGGGATGGGGAAGGGATTGTAGGTTGAGAAAGAAATGACAAACTGAGAGTGGGAAGAAAGAGAAAGTTTCCACTCCATGCTGTACCTTGCGCCCGTGTATGAGAGTATACCTTCCTAATGAATTATTGACTGCTTAGAGTCTCTGAGGAGAATGAGACATGGTAGTGAATGTCAGTCATCCTCAGTGCATGCTGGACTTTCAGTGCTCAAGGAGCTTTGACAGGAGCTCCAGATGCCACAGTGGGAATCTTAACTAGATCACCTTAATCTGAAACCTGACGGAGTGACTCACTGAAGGAACAGTAAGTAGGAGGAGGTTTCAATCTGCTTTTCTCCTAAAGTTTGAAACAAGGAGTTCCATTACTAGACATTTACATGACTACATCTGAGATTGCTGTTTGTTGTATTCGATCAGGGCCTCCCACACACAGACATGTGCAATTTCTGCTGCGGTGTTCTCCAGACACACTCCACATCACTTTTAATATGTCTATAGAGTCACCTCCATGGCACATGTCAACCCAAGGATAATCTCACATTAAATTTGTACAATGTAAGCTGTTAGGTTTCTAAAACTGCTTTTTTGTAGAGAAGCTACGGAGTTACATAAATGTGAGGTTAATCGCAACAAAGAACAGGGCTACCAGATAACATGTATTGTTGGTGTTAGCTCTCGTGTCATTATCTGCTGTTAATTGTTATTAAATGGATGTTGAAAATTGTTGTTTGCCAGCTTAAGCTATTAGCTGTTGCTGTTAGGGCTTCATTATACCCTCCACAGTGGTCGCTTCGTGCTCCGCTGGTGATGGAGCCACATCCATTTATGCTCGCCATCACAGTACAGGTACTCGCTGCAGTATTCTCCTGAACAATAGGTGTCGCCACTCAGATAAAACCTCCAAAGTCGTCAAAACCAGAAGCAAAGAAATTGTTTTTTTTTTCCCAAAGCTTTTTCCACAAAGTCTCATCTTTTCAAACTGTTCTCTCTATATAATCAGTGAACTGAAACAGTCGTATACTCATGTCTTCAACCCGGCCACGTCGGCAGCAACACAACGTGCCAAGTTACAAAAATCGAGAGGTGCAGCGGATGTGACATCAATTTGAGGTCAATCTTGTGGTATAGTGTCATTTGCCAGGCACCAGATGGTGGGTATAATGGGGCCTTTAGTCACTGAGTAGCTAGCTGGTGTTGTTTCACAGAGACGGGTGTATTTTGATGTTTGCAACACTGAGGAAGCTGGCCAATTTGTCCATGAGGCTTCTTGTTCATTGGTATAAGACTGCTTATCATATTTTTAACAGAGAAACTATTTTTGTATTTCTTTGGCTTTAACTGTGTATAAAAAAGATGAACTACTGTGACGTCACACATTAGTTAGTGCGGTTTCATTATGAACACACACGCTAATCGTTTTCACTGCCGGCATGTTGGTGTTTGAAAAGGTGGATCTGACTGAGAAATCACATAGGGTATCAACTTAACTAACAAGTTAGGGGCATCCTAAAGCATACCCTGCTTTATCTTCCTTTTTAACTGTATAGCGATGGGTGAACTTTCTTACCTAACCTGTAACAGACTCTCTCTTTTTGGAGTATTTAAATATAAAATTATCATAAACAATAATGAAGAAAATTGTGGCCATTTTTGCTTTTATTATACATTCAGTAGTAAATAGCACATAAGAAACAAAAGATGATGTTCTTAGCCAAGTTTTGACACATTTTCTTCACATATATTAGTAAATAAAATACTAACTTTTGCCCCAATAAATGAAAGCTGAACTGAGATAAATAACTTATGCAGCAATACTATACGGGAAAATATATAGTAAAAGTCATGGTGCAAAACACAGGGCCTTCACTCTCTGTGGGATGTACTGTAATATAAAAATGACCATACACACACACATGCACGCACATAGGTGTCTTATCTGCCTGTGTGGCTGCAGGCTGTGGGGGTGCAGGGGTCAGTGAGAAAGGATTGGTATCTCAACTGTCTTTGGAGTGCAGCAGCTCATCAGTTTAGACTTCAGTGAGGCCGGCGCTCATCCTGACCTAATCCAAACCCTCTCCTCTCCTCTGCCTCCCAGTAATTGCTTCTGTTTGTTTATTAATAGCACACATTATCTTCAAAGATCCAGACATAGGGCTGCCAAGTATTCGCAGTAAGGCGGCAGCAGCAGCAGTGTGTTGGCCAGAATCCGTGCAGTCAGACACCAAACTTGACAGGAACACTGGGGAGTCCTGTTCTGCACCCCTCCCTCCTTTTCTGTGTCTCTCTGTGTCTCATGCCTCTGCTTTTGCCTCAAGAATATTAATCAGGGTCCGTCTTTTAACCATAGACAGACAGTGAATCCCCCCCACCATTGCTGGAGTCCCACAGAGACATTTGAGCTTCAACCTGAGTGAGATTAGCCTCACCACCAGGCTGAGAGTTGCAAGACGACCACCAAAGTAAACTGCCAGAATGCATTGTCAGAAAGTGTGGAAAATCTCATTTAAATCAATCTGAATAGCATCGGCTGTCTGGAGATGGTAAACAGTACTTAGATGTGCTCAAGGACATGAAAAATCAGGAACGTCCACATGGAAAGATGCTAAAAAGACGCACACCCTTTCCCTCTTTCTTTTTTCCTCAGATTTCTTTGTTGGTATGGAATGAAAAAGGTTTCCTCTGAGGCATACCCCAGGGACTCAGAGAAAAGATGATAGCAAAGGGTTTCAAACAAGTTGATTACAAATGTAAGTTAAGCTATGGTTCTAAGTCTCCATATCCATTTTCAAATAGGGATTTTTCTCTACTCTTAATCTGGTTTTATGGGTGTTGCAAATTTTAACACTTAACAATCATGCCTGACAACAGAGCAGAGATGTACCCAGAATTTTGTTGCAGCAGGGAGAATTTGAGAGCTCCACAAAGACAACCTTATATGTTGAGAGTGGTTTTCTGTTAAAGCTAATAAAGATTCAACAGGGTGCTTTCTCTACTCTTGCCAAGTTGTGTGTATGTGTGTTTTTCTTTTTCCTCTCTCCTGCTGCTGAGCATTTTCAGAGATTTGCTGCGATTCAGACGACACGGATTGGGTGACATTCGGCGTAATCACCCAACATCTTGTGATGAAAGAACACATGAAAATGAAGAACAACCTAAATGGCATATAAATGAGTTGACTAAAAGTTGACCTTGAGAGCTTATTCTGCTTCAGAAGAAAATGTTTTAATGTCTGCGTTATGGTGCTCAGAGATAATGGGTGGCTTATTAGGAAACATTTTCCCTGTTTTATAACCATAGAGAATAAAGGGATTCTGATAATCGCTTTCCAGTGTCTTTGAGTTGCAGCTAGCATGTGTAATAATGGATCATTGCAAAGTTCATGGTCATGTCACTCCCTGTGGTTTCTTACAGTTATTGCCTGTAAAGTATCCTCAGCAATTTGTGCTCACTTTTCACTTCAAACATGTAATAGCTTTCTTTGTTGAAGCTTTATATGTTCCAGAATAATTCACAGCAGCTCGCTGACAGTCAGTTTAGGTTCCTGCTGTATTTCACCAGGTTTATTTAGGTACTCCAGTAGACAAGGATTCAGATCCTGTACTCCAAAATAACACTACAGCACTTTACAAATCCTCTATTATAGGCTGAGAAAGTAAAGGTTTTGCGCTAAAAGTTTAATTTAACTAAAAGTAAAGCAGTGTCATCACTAGAAAGTATCAAAAATCAAAGTTTTCATTATGTTTGAGTGTCACTTTTGCTTACTTCCACTCCATCTTACAAAGTAATTATTGATTAGTTGACTCTTGTTTTTCCCTCCTAAGAAAACAAAGTCTTTCCACAGAAATCAACTTACCTTTACTTTAATCCAACAAGAACTCTGCTGAATCATTGTAGGTGAGTAAAAACCAGTGTAAGGACCGAACTTAAGTAAACATATTTCTCTACACTCTCCCTTACACTACATGTTAAGTAGTCATAAATACTCTTGATTACTGGTTTATCTAAAGGCACTGGGTTCAGACCAGAACTTGCATTAGGATTGGGACAAGAACTTACACTACCGGTCAAAGGTTTTAGAACACCCCAATTTTTCCAGTTATTTATTGCAATTCAAGTCGTTCAAGTCCAATTAATAGCTTGAAATGGTACAAAGGTAAGCGGTGAACTGCCAGAGGTTAAAAAAAAGGTAAGGTTACCCAAAACTGAAAAATAATGTGCATGTCAGAATTATACAAAAAGGCCTTTTTCAGGGAACACAAAATGGGTTAACAATTTAAAGCTGTTCTGCAGCAGTGGAGGTTGATCAAGCCTTGAAAGCTGGTGCTACTAATTCCTACAGCTGTTCCAACTTTTCTGGATTACTTACAACCCCCTCTGTCTGCATAAAAGCAGTGTTGGAACACACTGTGGTACCATACCCTCGTGAGCATCAGTTGAACAGTATTGTACTGCAGAAAGTAGTGTGTTGCTACAAAAATGGTGAGAAAAAGGCAATTAACAATGGAAGAGAGACAGACCGTCATAACACTTAAAAATGTAGGTAATGTGTGTAATTGCAAAGAAAGTCAAGGTGTCAGTGAGTACAGTTTCCTTCACCATCAAAAGGCACTCAGAAACTGGGGCAAACTCTGACAGGAAGAGGTCTGGCAGACCCAAAGCCACAACTGAATCAGAGGACAAGTTTCTGAGAGTT
>VUQS01047868.1:0-12131 GCA_015108495.1 Heterochromis multidens | reverse complement strand
TTCCACAAGGTGTTGGAGACATTCCTCAGAGACTTTGGTTCATATTGACATCATAGCATCACACAGTTGCTGTTCCACCACATCCCAAAGATGCTCTATTGGATTGAGATATGGTGACTACAGAGTGCAGTGAACTCATTGTCATGTTCAAGAAACTAGTTTGAAATGATCTGAGCTTTGTGACATTGAGTGTTATCCTGCTGGAAGCAGCCATCAGAAGATAGATACACTGTGGTCATAAAGAGATGGACATGGTCAGCAACAATACTCAGGTAGGCTGTAGCATTTAAACAATGCTCAGTTGGTACTAAACGATCAAAAGTGCACCAAGAAAATATCCCCCACATCATTACACCACCACCAGCCTGAAATTCTGACCCTACCATCCAAATGTTGCAGCAGAAATTGAGATTCATTAGATTAGGCAATATTTTTCTAATCTTTTATTGTCCAATTTTGGTGAGCTTGTTCAAATTGTAGCCTCAGTTTCCTGTTCTTAGCTGAGAGAAGTGGCCCCCAGTGTGGTCTTCTGCTGCTGTAGCCCATCTGCTTCAAGGTTCAATGTGTTGCACATTCAGAGATGTTCTTCTGCATACCTTGATTGTAATGAGGGATTATTTGAGTTGCTGTTGCCTTCCTATCAGTTTGAAGCAGTCTGGCCATTTTCCTCTGACCTCTGGCATCAACAAGGCATTTTCACCCAGAGAACTGCTGCTCACTGGACATGTTCCTTTTTTTCCCCGAAACATTCTCTATAAACCCTAAAGTTGTTTATGATGGAGAATCCCAGTATATCATCAGTTTCTGAAATACTTAGACCAGCCTATCTGGTCAAAGTCACTTAATTCACCCTTTTTGCCATTCTGATACTCAGTATGAACATCAACAGGTCATGACTAAATGCACTGAGTTGTTGCCATGTGACTAGCTGATTAGATATTTGCGTTAACGAGCAGTTGAACAAGTATACCTAATGAAGTGGCCAGTGAGTGTGTATGCATTACTGAATGTATGGTATGTATAACCACTGACACTGATTTTTTGGAAGTCTCCTCATTTTACTATTATGGCCTCAAACATTTGCACAGTGTTTATGAAACCATTTAGTGTTTTGATGCGTTACCTGCATGTTGATCCTCTTGACAAAAACCAGACAATTTCTGACATTAACGTCCAGTTTAGCCAAGCACTTCGGCATTGTCTGAGTCCTCACAACCCGGACTGCATCTTCATACAATATTTGGAGGGATTCCAACACCTCAGCATGCTTCTCCTGGAGCTTGACAAAAACAAACCCAACCACACAAATGGTCACAACTTTGCTATGAGGTGCAGTCCCAACATACATGATGGTATGGGGGTGCATTGGTATTGTGATACAGTGATGGTCCCATTAGTGCTGAACAATACATATGTGGGTTTTCTAGCAACATTTGCTAACATTCAGATCACTTGTTTTTAAGGGAAGGCCTTTTGGAATGTTGAGCAGCTGAAAACCTTTGTCACGGGGGAATGTGAAAAGATTTTGCCTTCAAAACCACTTTTAATTTTTAAAGGTATATGCATGCCACGTCAAGTATGCTGGTCTAGGAGGTTAGATAGGAGATCAAGGCCCAACATTGCCTTCCTTCTTTGATAGCACGGCTACGTATGTGAAACATATACTACAATCAGCAAACTGCAGCAAATTAAGAGATTGTTTGAAACCTGAGTTGTAATGGTGTGATATCAGTTTTACAAATCAAAAAATAACACAGAACAAAAACTTCATTCAAATAATAATTTCAGTAATCCAGGGAAAATGTCACGGTGTCATGGTCCCAGCGTTTCTGTGTTTGTACTTTTTGAATTTATGTTTGTTTTTTATTCTGAGTCTAAGATATTAGTTCTAGTTTTGGTTTTTATCTTAGTAGTAATGCCTCAGTGTTTAATGTCTTGTTTTTGGTATCTTGGTTTTCTCTGGTTATTATTAATGAAGCTTATGCGTAAGTTCAATAAGAAAGATCTGTAATCACTCATCTGCCTGCTTTCCTGGGTGTTAGGCCACTTGTCTGTTCTTTACATCACTACCACTTCCCCACGCTGTCAATCTCAATACTAACATCATTACTCTAGTCCAGTCATCTTCTTGCCTGTCTTCTTTGAACCAATCAGCTTCCACTCTGTGTGGTTTTAATCTGTGCTCTCCGTCATTCTCCCTTTCAGACTCTCATTCATGCAATCCACCTGCTCCCCATCTCCTCCTCTCAGACACCTCAGTCAGAGCTCTGTCCAAGCCTCAATCTTCATATTCACCACCACCAGCATCTAGACTCCAGGGGGTCCTGTCCTAAAACCTATCAGCTCCGGGATTCCATTCTGCCATGATGGGTCATCGGAGTCTAATCGCCAAATACATTAATTAATTTATCTGTCTCAATAAATGATATTCAATTATTCCAAGTGATCTCTCCTTATTGAATTATTCTCAGGCCTTCTTAGTTTTAGTTTCTGGGTTCTGTTCCTGGTTATATTTGGTTGTATTCTATCCTTTGTTTCAGTTATCATGCTTCCCCTGTGTTTCCCATACTTTGTCAAGTGTGTATGTTGAGTCCTTGTCCCTGTGTAGTGATTTCCTGTTTTATTTTGGAAATCTCTGTCCCTTGTGTTTAGTGTTCTAATTTACTTTCCCTAGTCTTGTTTCCCCAATGAGTGTCAGCTGTTTTCCCCAGGTGTTTCCTCTCTGCCCCAATCATCCTTCTGTGCATTTATAGTTGCTGTCTTCCCCTTAGTCTTTGTCAGTGTGTCTGTTCTCCTTGCCCCCAGTGTTTCCTGGCTCCAGTGTTTCTAGCTTTAGTGCGGTTTCCAGCTTTTGGTTTAAGTTCACAGTTTTCCAGTCTTAATTTGGGTCCTCACTCCATCTACACAACACTTGACACATGGGTTATCACTTTGCAATGCCACCTACTCTCAGCGCTATCTGTCCACTAAATGGGTGTTATCTCTTCTCATCATTGCTACAGCTGAGTTCAGATTGGGCAATATGTGCCTATTAAAAAGACTAAAGTTGGCTGCAGCTTCATACACGCCAACATCTTGCAGCTTAATGTTGGCAATGTGAACCTTGGATTCTGTCCATTTCCACTGAATTTCATTCAGGACTTGTATAGGCTTAAATTCAATGGAATTTCACTCAGTTATTACTCATATTCATTATTCATAAGCACTCGTTATCCCCTATCAATCTGAGGCACAATATGAATGAATGAAAACAATTAATAGAAGGATTATTTTGGAATGCTTCTTAGATACCTTACCTCTTGCTCATAGTCTGTAACAGCAGCAGGTAATCTAAACAAGACTGAGCCAGATTTCTTCTTTTGACATACTTTATCAAATGTGTCTTTGTTGTAACCATTTGTCTTTGGTGTAACTATTTGTAGAGTTTTGAAGTACACTTTATTGTTGATTTAACAGCTGACTCTCAGTTGCAAATCTGGTGAACAGCAGTTGTCACAATTCAGTGGGTCTCATGCCCCATTTTAAAAAGAAATTATAGAAAAGCGCATTGTTGTTTGCTTTTGTTATTTATTTATTAAAGCATTTGATTTTTTTTTTTTAGCTACATAAGCAGATATATGCAGATAGATATGTCACACATAGGATGAAGCTTATTGGTTTAGCAGTCTTCTCACTTTACCTCCAATGCAACAGTGACGTGAATGCGGTTTTAAAGGGATATGTCTTGATGATGACTGCTTGATTTTGTCAAGTTTTGCAAGCTCACATCCCACTTTGCATGTAGTGCTATTATTCTGGATCCTCAGTGCAAATAGAACAAGAGACCAAGGCTTTACTATATCCCATTTATAACATCAGATATTTCATTTATTCCCACTATGAAGTATAAATGTATCTTAATTTTATATCTAACCAAATATCTGCAGATCTAATATCAATCCCAACAGTCAAGTGTGCTTTGTGTTTAAAACAAATCGTCAGCACATTCTTATTGTTAGCAATGTTAGCAGGGGCGTATCCAGAGAAACATGATTGGGCCTCCCTGGTGCTCACTTATCAATGCTATTGGGCCAGAGTACTGTTAATCTTTCAATCCCCAGTACCATTGGCTGATAGCATGGATAAGACCAGTGATAGATTGTAATTCGAGTTACACACTTTACAGAAATATTGTTTGCTGTACTCAAACATGTAACTTTGTTGTTTATTGTTTTGCAGATTTACAAATATATAATCTATAAATCTTTGGGCAGTGTCAGTATCAATCACATTTTATCCATCTTCTTGCCTGCCTTCTTTGAACCAAACAGCTTCCACTCTGTGTGGTTTTAATCTGTGCTCTCCGTCATTCTCCCTTTCAGACTCTCATTCATGCAATCCACCTGCTCCCCATCTCCTCCTCTCAGACACCTCAGTCAGAGCTGATACTGAGTGTTTATACAGCAAAAATCTACTACAGACAGTTACCAGTCACAACAGTATCATAGTTGTCAGACCGGAAGAGCAGCAGATTTTGGCAAATGTGACATGGTGGCATTATATAACTTCCATGGAAGTCTGGAATATTGCCCAAACTTTTTCTGCCAGGTTTTGGGCATGTAATATTATTACTTATGGTTTATTTATTTCATTAAAATTGCTTTTTGAAGCTCTGCATACCATGAACCAAATATCTAATTGTCTTCTGTAGTCTTGATGAAGCATACTATAGTAACTTAAACTAAACTAAAAACTAAATTTAAAAAAAAATTGAAATGAAAAATAACTGAAATATTATTGTTCACTTGCAAAACCAAATAAAATAATTTTTAGTTTTAGTCAGTTGCTGCTGACTCATACATTTACTGAGACTAGGATGTCTATGTGTGTTGCTTGTTCTGAACATCTTAAATCTCAAGCCTGACAAATACCACTTACATTATGATAAAGAAAAACTTACGCAAACACTGAAACTATCAAAAACCAAACTTAAACTGAACCTTTTATAACAATAAAATCTAAACAGAAACAAGCAAACTAAGTAAAGCTGGACTGAAAGCCAAAATAAATGTCACCTAAACATAGATGTCACCTAAAATAAAGATGTCGCCTAAAATAAAGACGTCACCTACTCCCAAATGTGCGGTGTAGATAGCCTACTCCCATATTTGTTTGTCCTAAACATGCTTCTGTGTAGAAAGGTTGTACTTACAGTTTTCTTGTTCCATTCCGCTGGCTGTAATGCGACACATAGCCGTATTGAAGAGGGCAGCTCATAGGAGGCCGTGCAGTTAACCTGAGTACATCAACAACGGTATGTCATTCATGCATTCACGGAAATTACTCATTTTAATAAATAAAGAGTCATGCTCTTTCACTGATGATTCAAAATATCCTTTTTTAAATATTATAATTTTGCTTCCTAAAGTGTGAACATTAAAAAACTGTTTATCAGTGTGCCCGTATATATATATATATATATATATATATATATATATGTATATATGTATACACATTGTTTTTATTCTACTTTGTCAAACTGATACAATGCAGAAATAATTTCCTTACCTGGTTTTCAAATCTCTCCATCATCATTTTCCTAACAATAGGGTTGCAAAAATGTTGTCTTGCATGGACTTCAGGTCGGTGGGTGGAAATCACTCCTATCAGCAGCAGCAGAAGTCCTGAAGGAGCACACAACGAAGATGAATGATGAGATGCCATCTAGCTCATTTATGCAGCAGCAGACAGAATTAAACCTGTCTGCGTTTGTTTTTATTATATCTCCTCCCACTTTTAACCCCATTGATGCAGAAAGTTCAGTGACGTAGGCAGCATGTGGTGTAGCCCGCACGTTTACGTGTCGCTTTCTTATCTTGCCACAACACCACCCACGGGTTTTGTCCTTACAAGTTTTACACTTATTTCCATTCATGTACTCTGTCCACATATGTTTATGTTAATTATGAAAGTTGGTATGGGATGAATGATGTGTCAGAGAGCATCAAATATCTTCATTTAGCCTTTTATTGTTTTTTTTTTCATATCATAAGTAATAATGATGTCATGAATCACTGTTCCCAAAGAAGAGCATGAAACTCCTAATGTTCTGAAGAATTACATGAGACCAGGAGTCCTAAAAATAAACCCAGAATTGGCAATCCAAATCATCATGTTTGACATAAAAGTTACACATTTATACAGTAAGTATAAGTCACACTGCCACTTGATCTCCTTCCGTTCTCTGTGAGTACAGGCAATACTTACTGCTATACGCCATAACCCGCTCCTGGATGCATGGTTTCCTTAGCTATGGTCTCTCAACCTGCATTCTTCTTTTTATTGTCATAGAAATTAGGTCTGGTATTAAAAAATCATTTTGTATTCATCGAGTAGTCTGTTTTCAGTCTGCAAAGCTTGAGCGGAGTCCCAGAATTACTGGCATCAAGATTCCCTTCAACTGCTTTCTCTTTGAGTTGTTCCGCACAATAGAGAGTGTGTTGAAAGGGGCTTGTGGCTTTGCTGTATGCTTTTAGAGAAAGAAGGCTGTGTATTTGACTTAGCCCTCAGTTAATATTTGACTCTGGTTCCTCAGTGCAAATACGATCAGAGAGGCACCACATAGACCCAGACTATAGGCTATAGGAACTCATAATGAAGTATTGTAGTTAATTTCTGTCATGTAGCTCTTTGTTTTGCTTCATAAGGCACTAGGCTAGAGATAGCGTGTGCAACAACAACATACTACTACCACTACTGGCACAACCAATAATGGCCAAGCCATGTTCGTTGCTCACAAAGGAAACCAGTTTGGAACATTTCAAAAGAAAAAGAGGTGATACCAATATTGGAGGAGCCCTCTTCCAGAACACATATACATGCAATAGGGGTAGAAAGGTAAACTGAGGTTGCAGCAGGAATAAACTTTACATTTGACATTCAAGTGGCATTCTTGGAATGTTCCCACTAGGGAGTGGTAGAAGAGGCAGAAAATACAGTGAGCTACTTTCAGCTACTCCCTTATTCACATGAGGTCACCACAACAACTCCACATGTTTGAGTTTTACACCAGATGCCCTTCCTGACACAGAGATTTGTGTCTGCTACTCCCCCTGGGATTAAAGCGGGGCTCTTTCACTTGTTAAGTGAATGTGTAAACCATTACACTATGGAGGCACAGGCAGGAAATACAGCAATGACATGTAAATATTTCTTTTTCTGAAATGATGGGCACCTTCACTACTCACCACTCCCTAGGGAGCTCATTGCAAAAACACTTTCACACACTATTCAGGTCTTTTAATTGCCACTGCTAGCACATACTGTATTTAGAATTTAATAGACCATTATCATCAGCTACTGTAAATAAATACTAACAAGCCTTTTTGTCATAAAATGTATTTTCTCAAATTAAAGAATACAAATATTTTGTAGCAGTTTCTGTAGTGATGTGCTGTTCTCCTCCCGCTTCTCTGTTTTTTTTATCCCACACAACGCATAATGGGATACAGTGCTCGAGGGTTTTTTCCACGTACTCCAGCTTCCTCCCACAAAGTCCAAAGACATGTTCAAAAACATGGTGATTGTAAATTGATCGCTCATGGGAATGGTTGTTGGGATAGGCTCTAGCCTCCCCTGCTCCTGCTCCTGCACCCACCTGATCCTGAATTGAATAAACGGTTAAGAAAGTAAAAAAGGGATAGTTAAGAAAGAGGGTGGGGTTTGTTTATGAAAAAAATATGACTGCTTAAGCACTAAATTAATAATAAGTACAATAGGTGAAAGTCGCACGGAATAACAAAACAATACACGTGAACTTGAGTACTATTTCGCAATATATTAGTATGTGTAGTATTTTCAAAATTTATGAATTTGGCAAACACCACTGGTATAATCAAATAACCTCTCTTGCAGGATGCAAAGCATGCCACTAGCACCCTGAACCTTATCACCAATGAATCTGAATAAATTTGCTTAGTCATTCCCACTATTGTGTTCTAACTTTTCCATTCATAAATGCATAAAGTTTGGGTGAATTCAAGGGAACCATTTGAGATGGCAGGCTTTGACAAACTTCTCTGGTACATTGAGCAATGCTGCAACCATGTGATCCTACTTCACAGGAATTCCCACGAGGAAACCTGGGGACCTTGCCAAAAAATTCATGCTTTGACAGAAGTCTGTTTATGCTTGTCTAAGATGTCTTTTATTAAAGACATTGTCTTCTTTACTTGTTGCTATAAGGTAAACAGCCAATCTTACACATCTTTCAAACCCAAATGATCTCCCATGATACCTCAGGTTTTTTCCTGGAAGTGCTTTGTTTTCATGCCAGTCTGTATGCATAAGTGTTTTTTTGTGCTGCATTATCTTGCAGCTGTGAGTCTCTGTAGGAAGAGCCATAACCATGGCAACCCCAAGCAATAAGTACCTTTCAAAAGGCTGGCCTCCTCTCTCCTGCTTTCCACCACTCGCCTTCTCCCTCCCTTTCCCTCTCTGTCTGTCTCTCTCTCTCTCTCTCCATCTTTTTATATTTTATCTGCTTGGTTTTACCCTCCCATAGCCAGCGAGGAGACAGAATGGACACCACAACAGGAAGATATCTGTTCAGCTGGGTTCCTTATATAGTGCAGTCTGACTATGTGAAAGGCCACAGTGGGATACCAGTACCCATTAGAACATCTTTTAATGGTTTTCTAAAAGGACATCTTTACAATCAGACGTTGCCCCCGTGGTCTCTTATCTGGGAGAATGGATTTCGGATGCTGCTTCTATAGACACTGAGGCTTTCTGAAGATGATGGCTGAATAAATACAGTCAGGCAAATGTGGATTTCAGGTTTTTCAGCATTCCAAATGAAATTTTGATGTCATGCATCTACAATAAGAAAGCATTTAGGTAAAACCTGAAATAGCAATGAACCACTTTTGTCCTGAAATAAGGAACAAGGAATCGAATGTGGGAAAGTGCAGAAGGGGAGAGGATGAGGACAAAGACACAGACTGTTTGCAGCAGTTACCCTGCTGTCCAGCTTGTAAACAAGATTATGACATCACCCTGATCCTGCCATGCTCTCACACCATGTGTGGTCACTGTGTAGTAGCTGAAGAAGGAGCGAGGCCATGTTGTGGCCCACGACAACCCATCTGCTCTGTGCTCTGCCCCTGTTGTCGGCATCCTGTGGAGCTGCCATGCTGCACCTGGTCATCTGCCACTTCCTGCCTCCCAACACATCCCACCATGAGATCTAACCATGTCAGCAGGGACAAAGGTGTCAGAGAAGGCATACCCGAGGATCACCCTCAACATGTGCAGGTCAGACATCCTGAGGGAAATTCTGACAATTCTGACAGTCCCAATGTGGGCTAGATAGGCTGTAACATGTACCCTGCCTTTTGCCCTTTGGGGCCTGGGATAGTATATAGACCTCTGCAACCCTAAGGTGGATAAAAGGTTAAGAAAACTGATTGGTGGAGGGATGTATTAGCATTGTCATGATAATAGTGTATTGATGATAAATAACTATTTAAAAAATTAAACATCAATATCATGTTAATAACACCCATACGAGGACATCATTAATAACTGTATGCTTTTTTTTTGTGTGTATGCTTTTGTACTGTGATACTTACAGACTATACTTAACAATTATTAATACTTATTACTTAATATACCTTTTCAAATATTCCACAGATATTACAATAATATTATTAGACTTGTCAGGATTTCTTTGACCACAATAATCATGAATTGTATTGTGACAGCACTAACAGAAACCCAAGAGATGAAGCCAGAAGACTCTGTGTTAGTTGGTGCTGAGACTCACTGCCCCCTTTCAAACACACCCTGACCAGTCCCACACCAACGCTGCTTTCCAAACACCAATCAGAGTAAACCAAATTAAAGCAAAATATAAATAAGCATATCTGAAACACTAGAAATTAAAAGCCAAAACAGAGTCGAATATTATTTGCCTCTAAACAGAAATTATGAATTGGCAGAATATCTCTTAACTCTCAGAGATAGAATGCAGAGATGGATCCTGTAATCGAGTGTAGGCCCCACAAACTGGCAATCGAACAAGGGAGACATAAAATAATCATGGCAAATTAAAGAAAACAGAAGATGTGATCTTCTGAAGATCTTGTGAAGATGAGATTATTTATTAAGCATATTGAACTTAATTGAAATGAATTGAACTGAATAAATGTATATTGTATATGTGTTGCATGCTTGTTAAGTATAAACATATGTTACATATAGTATGTTTAAATATTTTTTTATTATTTTTCATTTTTCATTATTTTGTTTTCTAACATAACTCTACAAAGTATGCCAGTCTTGCAGACCCCACTGCACACAGCTAAAACTTAATATATACTGGCTTATACACACAGACAATAACGTAATTAAACCTCTTCCCTGTGACAGACCACACACATCAAGCACACACTCACAGGTAAGCAAATTCATGATGAAACCATTCAAAATGTTGCCAGTCTTGCAACTTCAAAGTCTCTTGTGAAACAGCAGTTGAGACATACAATACACCTATTTGTGTACAGATGACTCAGAGGTTTAGACAATAAATTTTCTTATGAGGGGCACTGAGAAAATTGTTCAACGTGTTCAAAATGTCTGTGAGAACCTTCATCAGGGACAGATGTGTGAGTCTCTTCTGCATCATGGTGGACAGGAACATTGTTTTTAATTGCAAGTTGAAGAATGATCACTCGGATGAGGCCAACATAGGGACAGTTCCAAGAGTTTTCAGGGAGATAAAACTTCTTAATCTGCTGTACTTCTTTTGTGCTCTTTTTATAAGCTGATGGTCAACAAGAAAAATAAAAAATAATATTTTCTTATTTTTAATTGTGATAGCTTGTGATAGGTGATAGCTGATAGCTATCAATTAAAGCATGTGTTTGGGTTGCTAGATTTAAATATGCTTCCTTAATATAAATGTTTTGTGCTTATGTTTCTTACATGGTTTTTTCTTGCTGGTTTTATGTGAATAATAAAAAAGAAAGTCTGATAAGCTAGATAAGCATGTACCTACAGAGTTCATCAGTCATTGGTATTAAGGGTAAGTAATGAACATGAAGAAAGTTAGTTCTTTAGGAGTACTTTTGAGTTCAGTGAGGTATTACACTTTTGTAAGTCCTTTTTTGTTTGTTTGGTTTTGTTTGTGTACTTCTTTTTTGTTAACTAAGCTAGCTCAGTGTAGCTACTCCATGTATCATTGCTATCTTTCAAAATTAAAGGTTACCTTGTATGTTTTTTTTCAGTTAAGGTAATTACCCATTCAGAGATGGGTTTGGTTTAGAAATAGATAGATAGATAGATAGATAGATAGATAGATAGATAGATAGATAGATAGATAGATAGATAGATACTTTATTCGTCCCCAGTGGGAAACTCACATATGGGAAATTTGTGAGCTTAGTCAGACTCCCAACAGCAACAACCACAAGTGCATGTGTTAGCATGCGGTGATGAGTGTCACACTGGAGTTATTGTCAAAATACATTCTGTCCAGAGTATTCAAGCTAATGTTAGTCACGCTCTAGTTATATAATAACATCTGTTAACACAAGTTAACAAATAAAAATAGCAACAGCTATTCTCTGCCAGTATTGGACAACTTGGAATAAGAATAAGAATAAGAATAACTTTATTGATCCCAGAGGGAAATTCATTTGTCTGACAGCTCATCTGCTATTTATGTGAGAATTGTAAAGCCTGATGGCTGTGGGTGCGAATGATTTTCTGTATCTCTCCGTTTTACAACGGAGAGAGAGGAGTCTTCCAGTACTGATGGTTTTTTGTTCCATAAAGATGTTGTAAAGTGGGTGATCAGAGTTGTTCAGGATGGCTTCTAACATCTTTAGTGTGCATCTTTCCACCACTTCCCCCAGTGTGTCCAGTCTGGCTCCAATCACAGAGACAGCTTTCCTCACTAGTTTGTCCAGTCTCCTTGCATCCTTGTTTCTGATGCTGCCTCCCCAGCAGACTGCAGCATAGAACAGCACACTTGCCACCACAGACTGATAGAACATCTGCAGCATTTTACTGCAGATGTCAAGAGATCTTAGTTTCCTTAACAAAAAGAGGCGACTCTGCCCCTTTTTGTATAGTTCGTCTGTATTCAG
>VUQS01047866.1:0-12634 GCA_015108495.1 Heterochromis multidens | reverse complement strand
AAATTATATATATATTTTTTTTTTTTTTTTTTTTTTTTTTTTTAGAGAGAGAGAGAGAGAGAGCTTCTGATTGAAAAAGAAAATCTACTGTTGTGCCCCACAGTAAGCAAATACTGACCATATTGTCTAGCAAATGTGTGTTGCTTCTGCTGTTCATTCTGTCCATTGTCATGTTACAGTTCTTCATGATCTCCATGCTGGCAAGCAGTAGAGAAGGCCCCCAGCAGCACTAAATTTTGCTTATGGAAATTAGATGTGGGACAGCTAATCAGAAAGCTGGCTTAAAGGAAGGGTGGAGTCATATAGTTCATGAACTGAAGCCAACCAGCGTCCAGGTAAACAACGGATAAACTAGGATGTCTTAAAACCGTGAATCATGCAAAGTTGCTTTAATAGAAGAACAAGAATTTTAAAAACTGAAGCTGTAAAAGGGTTTAACAGGCCTGCTTTAAAATACAAACATTTAATCTGTGATACACTATGTTCTCTAAAGATTTTTCTTCATATTAAACCTGCCTTGTAGTTTACAATTTGCAGCTTAGTGTAATTGTATCAAGACTAATAATTTGCTACTCTGATATGTACAGTGGTTGGAACAAAAACAGAAGCCTATAGCTGTGTCAATATGAAAACAATCGTAGCCTTAAAACAGTCTGAATTTAGCTTCCATTACAAGTGACATCACTGCTTTTCCCCTTTCCCCCCTCTCATTCAAAATACTTTACCTGTGGTGTTGATATAAGTCCCATGTGGACAGATTGTGCAACTGAAGCAACATTTGTGGATTCCATTCTGTGTTTTCTTGTACCCTATTTCACATTCTTCAGAACACACTGAAGTGGGTACCTGCACAAAACAATTTTTTGTACAAATATTTAATTTAAGGTCAAAAAGAGAATACTGTACTTCCCTATCATTTACTGTAAATGTAAATTATGGGAAAAGTACCAGTAAGTGAATATATACAGACAGCTTTTTTAATTTCTAAGTACGTTTTGTAAAATGTAAAAAGATTTGCACATTATATCTAGACATCAATGCAAATTACCCTATGAACACAACTAGTAGATATTGTGGGGGGAAAAAAAACAAACTAAATGATATATTTAATCTTAATGTTATAATTAATGTTTGTGTTACAAACAAACTTCTTACTACTACTACTTACTTGTGCATTTGTATGCCACTGAATTTTGGTGTCATTGATGAAGAAATGGAGTGATGGATGACAAGTATAATAGCCCACTTCCTGCACATCACCATTGTGGTCCCAAAATACAACTGAGTGGGATCCAAACATGGGGTCACCATTTTTATCAAACTCAATGGTTTGGTTTAAAAGTGTAAAATTTGACTTCTTCAACTCTGTAAGAACCTGATGTCGGCACACAGCATTACTTGCATGAGTTCACAATGACGAGGTTTAGACAAACACAATTTGCTTAATCTAATAATGCTGCTGTAGATTAAATTTGATGTTTATAGTCTCATGAACACAGATTCAGGTTTCTTTTTAGCTCAAACATTCTGTATTGTGCATTGGCAGCTATCTTAGGTGGGCCCCCACTTAGAGGGATGATCGCCATATCTGCACTTATAGACACTGGACTGATAAGTAAAATTAGATCAGTTTACGTCAGCTCTTCTTGATAATGCTTCTGAAATCTTCTGGGAGAATCGAGTTCATAACACCTGTATAAACCTTTTATCACTGGTAACTTAAATGTTTCAGTGGGTGGATGAAGTCTAGTAACCCAAATCACACTTTTAGTCTTGTTTTATTCATTTAACTACAGGTTTGCTGACTCCTGGCTCTAATTAGCTTATCACACACTTCACATGCTTGTACATTCATGTACACTATGAATAGTATTGACATGGATAAGAACAATATAATGATTAATCACTCTTAGATGATTTTCAAAAAGTAAGAAAGTGAGAAATTATTAAATAATTAGAATACTTACCATGTAGGGGTATACTGTAATATTGTCTTTACATTTGCCAGCTCCACATTGTAAGATATTGTGTAAGGCATGAGCAATGGAATACACCGCAGAATAAACAGGAAAAGAGAAAGATGGGTCTGCATCAATGATTTCCTCACCACTCAGGCTACTGCAGTTGCAAAATTGATTACAAAACTGTTGTTCTGCATTTTCACAGTGAGTCTGGGCTTTGAAAGAATGAATGAACTTGCTAAAACCAGGTATTGCCATTTCAGGCTCAGCAACCCCAAGTACAGTTCCAATAGTTTTGATTCCTTTTATCTGGTCTCTTATCTTTTTGTTTAAGGACCATGCATCCCCTGCTATCCACACCTTGTTTGTGACATTTTCTTCTTTTACTGAGCCCATGAGTTCTTCAACAGTCCATTCAGGTGCAAAAACAATAATGACGTTTACATTTTGTGCATTGATCTGTTTGAATATTGGTTTGTAATCTGTGTCATCATCAAGGCCTTTGTTGTAAGCCAGGCAGATGTCAGTGTCCTTAATTTTCTTTATAAATAATTCCAGACCATCTGTGCCATAATCATCATCAACATAAAGAAAAGCAACCCATTTCCAGTTGAATTCTCTCAAAATACTAAAAATCACTTCAATTACATCTTTATTGGGATGCACTGTTCTCAAGAAAGAGGGAAAATTCTGTTTTCTTGAAAAGATTGAACTGGCAGCTCCATAACTGACCTGTTAAAAGAGTAAAAGTGTCACCATAATTAGTCACAATAACATTAATCTATATTGCTGATAGATATTGTAATTAAAAAAAAAAAGTTAACAATTAATTTTAGCATTTTTAACTGCAACCTTTTTTCATAAAAGAAATAGATATGAAATAATTTTCTTATTACATATCTGATTTGAAAAATGTTAAAGTACAGAACAGGTTTACCATAGGAATGAGATCCATCATGAACAGTGGAGCTACAGCCAGTGCCTGAGGGCTTGTATAAGTGCCGACCACTGCTATCACTTTGGACAAATTCCTGTGTGGTTCTAGAGGCCGGATTATACCATTAGAAGAAATTAGGTTAAAAGGTCCTGGGAAATTCACAGTATCTGTGCAGTGGTCAAATATTTCATAGCCAAGAGACACATTTGGCAGTAACTTGGTAGAGTTGTTGATTTCTTCTACAGAGAATCTCATCATCTGAAACCTCCGATAACTGGACAGAATTAAAAGTGCACTGTGGGCAGATGAAAGACAGTGATAAATTCAGTTTCAATACTGTTTGTACACAGTAATTTTGGACATCCCTGAACAGTTATGATCAATTAAAATAGGATTTAGAGCTAAATGGACTGAAGTCAGTAATGCAGACTTTAAGTCTATCAATATTGGTAATACAACAATTAATTTCATTGATTATAGAATTCTATTATTCATTTTGCCAATATCCAGTAGCTTTTATCAGTGTTTAGTTTTATCACGAGAAGGTATCCAGCAAACTTTAACTTACCTGGAGCAGTCAATAGCTTCGGGTCTTTTATGATAAAGAGAGCCATTCAGTTGATGAATATCAAAAAGTCCACCTATCAAATAATCTCCTTCCAGCCGAAACTCAGAGGCTGAGACAGTGGATCGAGCCAAGGCATGTAGAAAAGACCCCAGTACACACAGATAAGCAAGAATGCTTTTCATTCTCAAAAAACTATTTGCCAATCTACTGTGAACTCTAATACACTCCGCCTGAAGTTATGAGACACTGATAATGGTTGAGCCTCTGATGAATACATATGGTTGAAGGATTCACAAATCAGTATGCAAAAATCAAATTAATTGCTAGAGCAGCTGAGTGGCTGCTTTGCCTTATTAATCTGATAATGCTGGACACAACTCAGAAGATAACAAAGAGTTTGCTTCTTTTATACAGGTGATCAAATGTATCCAAGTTCTATACCCGTACATGTCACGTATTTTGAAAAAATTACAAAGAACGAAGGAATTTATACTTGTGTCATCACAGTTCTTTTGTGTTGAGTATTTGAAGGACAGCATAGAAATTACTAGAATGTGGTCTGTTTAAAAGGTGAGTTATGAAGTGTACAGAAATACATTTTGATTAGGATAAACAGAAGTGCATTGGAAACACCCAATTGTCTTTGGTTACAAGTCTATTCTTTTCCATGAATACCTATAAAATATGAAGCCAAGATTCAAATGTACTGTTCAAAGGGACACAGCCTCTTTAATAGCATTTGGAGTGAAAAAATTACACTTAAGTTATTAAAATTAAGTTTGTGTTTGTAACTGTAGCACAAGAAAATAACATGCAATCCATGAAAAACATTTAATTTATCAGCTCTAGAACCCAATTTAGCAGTTTTACTTCCATAAATTTCAACTGAAATAGTTTTTAACACTCAAACAGTATGGTGGTGGATGAAAAAAAAAATCTCAAAAAATTATATTTTAAAATATATATATATATATACACAAACCCAGACAACCCTTTGAAACACAAACTTTTTACAGGAAAATGTTTTGATCCCTTACTACAGTGCTGATCAAAGTTTAATAATCACAGATTCGCAGCATTTTGATAGAAAAAAAAAATCAACAGCTTCATAGAAAAGAATGTGTGATCGCCACCCACTTCATCCATTTGTTTTAATAAAAGCTCTCAATCTCTGTTTTCTTATGTTTCCTCTGAAAAAGAAAGAGAACAACAGTTTGCTTGGAATGACTACATTTAGCACAACTCTTTATAAATTTTACACAGAATATGAAGGACAACAACAGCTAGTCTACAAATTCCAAATGAGCCTCAGTCTTTGAAACACGGGTAAATATTTCAAAGAGATAAGGTCATTGGGTAAACTTGCTTGCTTGACTGCTCTCAGATTAGCCACGTTATGAATTTATTTGGAATACTGGTTATACACTTTAGGACACAATATGTTTTGAATAAATACCCACTTAATGGTCTAAAAATCTGAGGTAAAGCAAATTCATTGACTTGCTATTTCATGCTAATTGCTCATTGACCCTATTTGTCTCCCCAAATGATTTTTTTTTTTAAATTTTACTACCCAGTATCCCATTTGTTAAACTCTACAAAGGCGCAAAAGTAGAAAGAAGTGATTTAAGGTTGACCACAGACTATAGGCAACTAAATTAGTTGGGATTAGTGACACTAATAATAAAGATTCAAATGTACAATCAAAGTTTTTAAACATTGTGCTGGGTGTAATTCATTTCACAGATTAACAGGTAGGTGTTTTGTTTTTTTGCCCTTCTGAATGCATATTCACATGAAAAGTGGCCAATTTCTCCAAGTATCTTCATTTAGAACCGACTGCCAGAGACATTTTAAGTTAGAGCAGCAGGATATTCTCATCGCAAAGATTACATTTTTCAATTTGAAGACTCTTTCCATCTGAGTTCACATTAACAACTTTACTCATATTTTTAATAATTTTAACAAATGAGAAATAACATTAATTAAAAGTTGGTTAATTTTAGAGACGGAGATGTATTGGAATAAACCAGTGGAAACAAAGCAGAACAAAACAACAAAAAAAAGAAAATCACTCTTTTTACTGCAAATTTCTTTCAGGTTTGATGACTTTACATTTAACCTGTAGAATTAATAAAAAGGCAAAAAGTAGCATTGAGTCTCAACTATTACTGAATAACTGCAGATCAATCCTCAAAAAAAAAAAATCAAAAAAACAACCCTTAATAAATGAAGGCAATATTTTATATTTTTAGACTAATTTGATCCATGCTGCTCATTTCCTCGTTCAACACGGACAACACTGTGGATCAAAACTTATATTTTTCATGTTTTCATGTTACTGTTCAGCTGACAAAAAGAAAATACATTTCTAACCCTCTTCAATCCCCACTGGCTGTGGCCAATAAATTTTAAATGCAACAAAGAGGAAGGGAAAGTGGGAGTTTTTTTTTTTAACTAGCAAAAGCTTTCCCTGTGTCTTCCTTGCCTTTGTATGTCCTCTTCCCATGTGTGAAGGGTAGGTATCTGTACTTGACCATATGCTAGAAAAGACGAGAAAATAAAAAGGAGAATTAGCAGCACTTATTTCAAGGTTTGTGCAAACATTTTAAGTGACCTACTTAGCACATTTCACAACATATTCAGAATCAAAATATAAAGTGCACTGCATGTAACAACAATGATACCCCTTTAACACCATGAAGTTCCTTCAATAAAACACAAAGTTAAAAGTGTTAATCTGTCTAACCTAAAATCAATTTGTGGACTGCAATGTTTGTATGACATTGTAGGCACTTTCAGACCAAACCATTACAGAGACACTGGGGAGCTCACCCTTGAACAACATATCTTCAGTATCATTCACACCTCTATCAGTAAGACTTGAATGATGCAACAACAGGTTGGCAGTCTCACCCCGATACATTGTGTTCTACTTAGTTTTCCACTTCATTTTCTAATGTTAAGCACTGTAAACTATTGTTGTTGTTAACTGAGTTCTAAGTTCTATCCATAGACTGTATATATAAAAATGCTAGCAACCTATAAGTCTGTGAAATTATTCTTTACAATGGCCAGTAGGGGGCTGATCCTCAGACAAAAAGAAACTCCAGCTGTGTAGTCTGTGATAAAATGACCCTACTGCTCAGTTTATTTATGACCTCAGTAAACACTTTACCGATGAGTTTCTTTGGTTTCAAATGCTAATTTTAAGTCTTCTTTAATACAGGACGGTGTTTTTTCAGTGTCTTTGGATTCTCATTTAGACACACTGACTGTCACAATAAGCTTAAAAATACATCAAGATGTCACTGGTCAAAATACTTAGCTCGAGGCTTCAAATGGGGACTATGGATGATGAAAATGTTCCTCCAGTTCAAAAGCACCTATTACTGTTAATCTAGTATAGCTATGATCAATGTGTATAATGCATGGAGATGTTGGTCTGTACATTACTTACCTTAATCTGCCTCTTCATGGTGATGCAAAAGAGCATGATAAAGTACATTACAAGTATAGGCCAGAATACTGGCACGTTGAAGGCATCAAAAAATGTGCAAATCATGGCGATGACGATGCCTTTTGTTGCCGAATGCCTGACAAGGAAAGTAACATAAACTCAATTAAAATAATGTCAGTTAAAAATGTTGTTAAAATTAGGAAGCAGAATTCATCATTATCCTAAACTCTTAAGTAACTTAGTAAATGTGTCCTGTACTGTGCAATCTAATGTGTCCTAAATTAATTTAGCAGCATGACAACAACCCCAAACATAAAGTCAGAGTCAAAGCGCTATTTTAAGCAACAAGAAGAACAAGGAGTCCATGAACAGCCTCCACAGAGGCAAAATTCTGACATTTTGACTGGTCATAATGAAATTCTATAATGTAAGATCGCAAAGAGAAAACTCCTTTAAAGTTATCCCTGTTTTTGTTACAAATTAAATTCAACTTGGAGTATCCTAAAATTATAGTATGCAAAAAGATGATTAAGAGATTTTAAATGTATTATGTAACAAACTGAAAAGGTGTTCAACCAGAGTTGCGACTCATCAAAAATGTCAAACTAATAAATGATTAAATGCAGTGACTGTGTCAGTGTCATTTAAGACATCCAAAAACATCATACTAGCCTGAATGTAAATGCAGATATCATATTTCACAATGGTGACTTGTCACAGACTAAGCAAATTGACAGAGAGCTAAAACTGGAACTCAACTTTTATCTGGTTAGGTTTTTGCATTGTAACAAGTTTATAGCTCACTAGTTTGAAACTAGATTGCAGACTGTAGATTCTTTTAACAGTAAACCACAGAGTGAGCTCTTTCTAATAAATGGGTCCAACACAGGCTGAATACTCACTCAAAAACTGACCAGCTAAATGTATTTTAATTGTATGCCAATGTAACCAGGAGAATTGGTGCTGTTTTGAAGGGAAACTGTTACAAATGATTTAATGTTTTTGTTTTCTCCCTAAAACTTTTACACAGAACTATATGACTAGGTACTGGGGGAGAGTTAAAAGGGGGAGGGACTGGAAGATACAGAAAAGCATAATGGGAAACAAATTTGAGTAAAAACATGAAAGAGGTTCTTAGCAACCCTTAATATCTTAAAATCTTTAGTTAAGTCAGCAAGTCCTGAAACAATATACGAACACAAATAATGTAATCCTCTTATATCGCAATTTTCACTTAACATAAGTAACTATGTTAGGTTGAAAAAAATCAAATGTTTTAAAACATAAACCAGAAAAGTGATATTTTCATGCATCAGGCACATGTCTGATATAAAAAAAAGATATCAAGCAAATGCATGCTTTCCTCTCTTTCTTTTTTAGTATATAAGAGGACAGAGTATTTGCATAAGCAAATGAGATCGGAGGCCTAACACAATTTGAAAATAGTTTAACACAGCAATTGATGCTAAGTTATTAGCAGGTTGTAAGTAACATTAATTGCTGCTGTGGAAATAAGTCAAGTTGTGATTTCACAAATCTAAAGAAAAGTGTTCGTATTTAAAGTATTTTTAGAAGGAGAGATGAATTTGAGACAATGAGATACAATAAAAAAAATACACAAAAATGAATTAAACTCAGTGTCTTTGGTTTTCCCTAAAATACTACAACCATTATTAAATGAGCTCTGCATAACGTAATCTTTCAGCACACAGGCTATTCTACAGAAAATAATTAGCAATGTCCCTGGGCGACCATGCTGGACTCTCACCAGAATTTGAATTCAGGCAACCTCCTGATGAAAGGGCGGAACTCCTCGTTCTGCTTGGTAGGAAGGGATGGGCCCTCATCTATGGGAAATATAGGTTACCAGGTGAGTTTTCACCTTCTATAACAACAACAACAACTTACATTTAAGGAAAAGGCTAATTCCAGTTTCAAACAGCAAAAAAATGGTTTACTCAAAACTTTTAGGAACAGTCACTACTGTGAACACTTCACTTCTAAGAGATCACTTGCTGATCCAACAGAGTTCCACTGTAAAACTTAATTTCCTTTGTTGTCGACTGAGATGCGATGCCCTTGTCTCTGTTCATTTGGATCCTTTCATCTCAGTGTTGAGAGATGCACTTTTAAATATTTAAGTGTACAAGAAATATTTGGTTGTTCCAATGATTATTGGGAAAGGTTTAATAATAAATGAAAAGTTATATGAAAAAGGTTCTCATGGAAACATCTAATTGGATAATTGCTGGAATTGATGCTGGCTTAGACTTTTGATTAGTTACCAGTGTAACTAATCAAAAGTCTAAATGAACAGTTCAGTAACACCCCACGAAGTAGCCTTCTTCCAAGTACACAATAGCCTCTTTTCCACTAGTACCTATTTGGCCCGACTTGACACGACTCGACTCGGTTTTGGTTGTTTTCCATTATAATTGACTACCACATCAATGTGGGTGGGGTCGTTATAGCAAGGCGGCCCGAAAGCCCCGTGACGTCATTTGTATGCGACACAAACACAACAATGGAGGGCATCGATGCATTGGTATACCTGCTGCTAAACCGATGGTAAACATCTGCACCTCGATCCACTCAGCTCTCAGCTCGCTTGGAACCCCGGCCAAGCATGTACTAAAAAAGTACTTGGTACTAGGTACAACCACCTAATGGAAAACCCTAAAAACTGAGTCGAGTCAAGCCGAGCCGAGTAGGTACTAGTGGAAACTAGGCTAATATGCTAATATTAATGAAATTGAGTTGACTAACCTTCTTCAAGCAGTGAGGGATCCACTTTTGGCGACAGAAAAGCAATGAACAGGTTGAGATGGTAGATTCCCAAAGCATATGTTACTATATACCAACCCTGAAAAACAGCATCAGAAAATGACCTCAATAAAGGGCATCTTTGCTAAAGTCAGACAAGTCACATAAGAACCATGTTATATAAACAACCTAATGCAAAGAGCATCACCTCCTTCAAAACAAAGCAATAATAAAGGAGAGCTGTACTATAGATGTACTAATCCATTACTTTACTTTTAATGAATAATGGCAAAAAGAATAAGCTTGATCCACAATTATGAAGCAAGCAAGTAAGAACTACTAAAGGTGAATGAAGATCTCAAACCCTGTTTATTAAAAGGAGGCACTTTAAACTTGATAACGGTAGTATTTATTACAGGGCAAGTGAATAATTCCTCTTGTTTACATTTTCTGACTTGGCCAACCATTTAAAAATAAATCAGAAAAACACAGAAATAAACAATTACCTGTAGTAGATACACTCTGATCATGTAGACAACAGTAAGTAGTAGAGTGGCTGCCCATCGCACTGCATAGAATGGTGTTGACTTGTCTAGCCATGACTGATAGACCTGTGACAAAAGAAAAATCAGACAAATCATTGCAGAAGTGCTGAAAAACACTGTTTCTCTTACACTTTCAATTCTTCTGCTTGCATATGATTCTGCTAAAATAGACATCGTCATCATTTTCACCGTGGTGAAAGCAAATGTGATTAAAAAATAAATCTGTTTTAAGTAGGGAGGCACAGACGTATAGGATAAACATTGTATAATGCAAAACTAACCTTACTGATAGCCAGCAGCTTTCTGGCAAATAACATGAAGTTCATATTTATCTGTTGTGAACCATCAGCTTTGACATCCTTATATTTGCATATCAGTTTTAAAAATTTGTGTGACTGAGTTTTTGCTCACTCAAAGATAGAATGATAAAGGGTTGGGAGATTTGTTTAGAATGAAGTTTTTTTGTTTAATTAGCTCAAATAATCAAAACCTAATAATATGTATTCACCAAACAGGCATTTTAAACATTGGTATCAGCACAAAATCTTCAGAATCAGTGCATCCCTAAATTTAATCCCTGTTGAAGTACTTCTGCTTGATCTGAGTGATGGACACATTACCTGTCCAACTCCTGTGAAAAAGGCAGCAACAACAGAAGGTTTCCCATGGATCGACTCCCCAGCACTGTCCCCTTCTGACATTCTTACAGGAAAGAAAAAACATTTTGATTAGTGTTGCATGAAATTAACCTACTTTAATAAGAGTACTGTAAATTAGAAACACTCAGTGTCTTTTGCCTATTTTGTTTTAAAGCCCCTGCAAATAAATGTCAAGTAAAACTAAGATGATTTCTGACAGATCTGACAAAACCACATATTTTACAAAACCACACATTTGGAACACACTTTTGTTACAGTTTCTGCTTTATATAATCCTTAAACTGCGATAAGTAAATACATATACACAGCTGTCTGGAAACACCGGTATCTGCGAGGTGCACATGTCCAGTGGACGAGTCAATCAGAGTGATCAGATGACTGCCATGGCGCAAATGGTCAAGATGGCAAAATCTAATACTAATTTTCTTTAAATAAACAATCTAAATAATTATTTCTGAGAGTTAAATCTAACCACACGTCCTCTATTAGAATTTATAACTGATGAATGGATCATGAATTTTCTAGGTATGTTTGCCGGTTGCTCATCAAAACTAAATTTCTATCGATTGTAGCGTAGATTCATCGCTTAGATCATTACACTTCAGAACATTTAATGATCCGTTTTTTTAATCCTAGCGGAAAAAGGACAGGACCGTGAAGAGCTGTGGTTGCGCTAGTTAGCATTAGCTGTATGACTAGCTAATGGGTTTAGGAAGTCAGGAAGACATTTAGGACGTCATGTACACCAAAACAGGCTTACAGGCAAACTGGAATATGGCTACGATGGAAACCAAAAATGTAATGTGTGTTACTAACGTTTGATCTGAGATATTATTTTAAATTCATCGCGTTAGCTTACAAATTAGCCATCGAAATATTACATGACCTTTGGCCCTAGTTACCGTTTATATGGGTGATGTAGTTTTTGTTCCGCTTCAGTTAACCCCTCTCGGCCCTTTACATGAAAGTACGCGACTACATTCCCCACAACTCCAACTAAGCACACGTAAAAGTATGTAAAAAAAAGAATTTGTAGTTTATTATTCACTCCGTGTCCGTCGCAAGAATAGGTTTCCGGACACATTTGAACTACAAATTCCAGCAATGAATCGAAAGAATTGACAACTCACTTCCGGTGCTACGTTGCCAAGTTTCACAGCTAGCCAGCTAGCACAGTTAAAATATAACTGTTCTATACTAACCACGTCCATATTCAGTGAATGATGCAGTCACAACCAGTGTTGACTCTTAGATTCAATACCTCTTTGTGTCTCTAAGCTGTATTAACAATTACGGCGAAAATTGTCAATGACAGTTCTTTCTTACCTGATACGGCCGATGTGACACTACCCGGCTCTACCTAGCTAGCTAAACTAGCCACTTCTCGTGCAAACTGCTGTGTACACGTCAGTACTTCCGCGAGGAGTCGAACACACCACAGGCCGAGTAGTAGAACCCCGAGCAAGCTTCACCATCGAGGCTCGAAAAGACTTTAGACCACAAACAAACATGAGCGAATGCGCTTCCCTGTTCAAATAATAAAGAGTCAAAACAACACGAGAATGTCGCTGCCCGTCGGCCTGTTTCTTTGAAAATTCAAAAAACCTCCGACCACTGAGTTGAAGACCGTATTACTTAGAAAAAGTGAGACGTTAGAGAAGGCAGACATTTTAACCAATTTAATCTGTGATTTTAACAACAGCAGAAACGAATGATCATTCGTGAACAGAAACACACCAGT
>VUQS01047861.1:0-12610 GCA_015108495.1 Heterochromis multidens | reverse complement strand
TATCAGTGTGTGAAGAGTGGGAGAAGAGGGTTGCATTGACAATCCAACACAATGGGCAGCACATTGAACACATTTTATAAGTGGTCAGAAACTTGTAAATAACTCATGAAAGAATAAAGTTACGTTGGAACCAAGCACACCATTGTTTTTCTTGTGACATTACCAATAAGTTTGATGTGTCACATGGCCCTCTTCCTATTGAAAAAACAAAAGTTGTATCCAAGATGGCCGACTTCTAAATGGCCACCATGGTCACCACCCATCTTGGGGAGTTTGCCCCCTCACATATACTAATGTGCCACAAACAGGACTTTAATATCACCAACCATTCCCATGTTATTACGGTGTATCCATATAAATGGCCCACCCTGTACATACCTGCTCCAGTACGTGTGATAAGATCAAACTAGTTCTAAAACAGATTAGGACTACTGGCATATATAGGTATCCATTTGCAGAGATCTATTTATGAACTAGCCCACTAATTAGATTACAATTACTTTTGAGTTACTTGGATCTCTATGTCCTGTTTTGCATTTCAAAATAAAACTAAGTTACTTCTAACGCATAAGTGCTGGAAAGGAAATTAAAATGTGCATTACCCCCCTACTACTATTGATAATTTATTTTTAAGCCCAGTTCCAAAATCTGTAGTTTCATTACTGTGCAATTACAGTTAATCAATGGACTTCAATATCACAGTGGACAGTGTCAGCACCATTTGACGCCCTTGCACGGAGGTCATGTCTTTATCACTCACTGATCAGAGTCATTGGGCCATGACCAGAGTACCAAGCACAGCAAAGCTGCAAAGCTTATATTTACCAGGCCTTTTCTCTTTTACGAGCTGATGAATGTGTGTCAGCGAGGCGCTTTAAAAGGAACTGAAGTGTATACACAGAGGGAGAGAAACATACTTTGTTTGTGCAACCAGTATCACTTTCATTCAAATACATAATTCAAGCAACTTTCAACTTCAATTCTGAGGTTGAAACGCATTTGAGTAATATGCCAAGTGATGGACGTTTGTTTATTCTGAAGGGTGTGTGTGCATGGAAACAAGGCAAAGGGTTAGATACAATATGTGTATGAGAATCAGACAACATTTCACTACAAGACAAAAATACGCACAAAAACACAGAGAGAAAAACATAAAGGATTGTGGGTTGTGTGTCAAAAACACAGAGAGACAGCAGGAGTGTAGCAGGCAAGTCAGCATACACACAAAGGAAAGGAAAGGAGATTTAGGCAGGAAGCAGTCATGCCAGGCAGGAAATAAGAGGTGCTGTTGGAGAGGGAGGGAGTAGAAACTGATGCCACGATGATGACCGTAACGATGCTTTAGAACACATGCAGGAGTACCTCAGCAATGCTTAGGGTGGATGAACAGGAGGGGAGCCGCGCCTGGTGCCGCGAGAGAGAGGAGGGGAGAAGAGAAGAGGTTTAACAGAGCCAAAGCCGGGTTGAGCGGGGCACAGAGGCACACAGAGACTGACGGTTGGAGCGGACAGCGCCTTCTGTCTTTCAGGAGGACATCTGCATGACAGGTCTCTGTGTGACTGTCTCAGGTAGGCCATGGCAGCCAAGGGCATGAAGGACAGGACAGGACAGGTCAGGACAGCAGGTAGGAGTTACGTGGGGATTCATTCCCCATCAGAACAATAGGAGAACAGGTTTCACAGGAAAAAAAAACAAAATCACACATTAATGTAACATTTTCTTAGCATGTCAATGTGTTTTATGTGGTTATGTTTTTAAACCTGACTAAAAAGAATCCACATGTATCCACATAGCTCTTACTGCTTAGAAAAGTATGCGTCTTTCTGCTAAGCCCTTTGCAGAAAATTCAGTGACCAACCCGTTCTCATATCCAGGGTGTCAGATCCATCCATGCATATCTGTGAAACACCAAGTTCCACTTGCACCACAGATAAACAAAGGCTGTCCTTCAGCATTGGGGCTGTGACACACCAGATTATAACAACACAGAGGCAAGTTTCTCACTCCCAACTTGTCACATTAAGCCTGACCGATATAGGATTTTAAAATCAATACTGATACCGATATTTGGTGATTTAAAAATCCACTATCATATCAGCCGATATTTTTTTCTTTCAGACACACAAAACATAAACAGACCACATGACAATGCTGTTTAAAAATAATGTTTTATTGTCACAACATGTCGTGGATTACTCATTTATTCTTTGCCCGACTCTGCTCGGTTTAGTTGTTTGTTGTTTTGTGGCGTTTCAAACCATAGGGAAGTTGCAAAGTGCCCTCTAGTGGACAAATTATGCAACACAAACAAACACAAATGATTAAAGAGTTTTTCTCCAATCTCCTCTCTACTTTGAAAATTCATTTATTGGCTGTTATAAATGCAGATACCAATATATCAAACCACCCCCCGGCGTTACATCTAAATGCGCTCGGTAAGTGCCATCCTTCGAGCTGCATAGCTATTTTTGTGAAGTGGCGTATTTTAACCCAAAACACAATCTTAGGTGGCTACAACTACTTGCTTTGGTTTTACTTTTGCTTTCACTAAGCAGAGTGTGAAAGCAAAAGTAAAAAAGCATGTGAAAAGGAACTGAATTAGTGACTAAAAAAGTTAATTAAATTGCACTACTCAAAGCTTCAAAGCAGGACACAAACTGTGGTCTCCTGGCTGATAAGCTTCAAACTCCACCATCACTCCTAGCATGGCCACACCAACGCCAAAGGACACCTTTTGCGTATCTCTGCAACACCAGGGATGAAAACGTGTTGAAATGAATGGCTGCAAAACTACTACATTATCCCATTATTTTGTATGTCACCATCCTAGTCCAGGGTACTTCATGCAAATATCTGTGTGATGACAACATATGGACTATGTATGACACCACTAATTTGCTGTTGACTACATAACCAAAAAAAAAAGAAAAAAAAAAAAAAGAATGAATTCATCTTATTGCTCATGTTTGTGCTTGTAAAACACTGAGTGATATGCGTTAAAGTAACACCACTTACATCAACTGTAAAGTCACAGAAAACACAAAGTTTTACTCCAGCATTTACTATCACATTAGGACCTACATATAGTGGAAAATCTGAAGGAAGTAAAATAGAATGCAAACCTGACCACAACGTAGTAAAAATGTCAGTCCTACAGTCAATACAGATGTCAATCACGAATCCAACATGCCTCCAACTGCAACTTCAAATCACATGTAACATACGGCTACAAGGACACCATAAACCAGAAGCACATGAGGAATAAATGAGCCTAGGAAAACACAGTGTAATTTATTCCTATCATACCCAAGTATCACCTGTTACTGCTCCACTGGGGTCACCCATGATTGGTACTTTTATTTTTTCAAGCTATGTTTAATAACAATCCCTCCACCAAAAGGCACATGAAAACTTTTATTAACTCCCCTAATGAGGCTAGAAGGAGGTTATGTCTCAGCCTATTTTAGTGAGATATTTCAGGAGGGTGCTCATAGATTATCCATTTTATCTTATTTTAGAGACATAGAATCATTAGATTCATCAGATTTCAGAGATCAGATTAATTTGATTTATTAACCATAGCGATTATCCTGGTCATGTGCTATATCCACAACAACTTCTCTACAGCCTTTCATTCATGTGCTAGTTTGCCAAAATATCAAAAACAAAAACTGCATATAAACACAGCCATCTGGGTTGGCTGTTTTTTCTGGTCTAAGAGCCTTCCAGCTAGAACATATCACTGGGAAACCCATTTAGAAGTATTACATCTAGTCCCAAAATAATGGCTAACATGAAAGCAAAGCTTAGTGTGAATTATTAGCAAAGTCATTAGACAATTCCTGACTTTTCCTCATGAATCAGTAACATTTCAGATTTTATAATAAATAGCCTTTTAAAGCAGCGCTGTCAAGGAGATGAGCATCCCGTCCCTCGTAATTGAAATGCTCTACATTCACAGCAGTTGCCCTCATCAAGCTCACAGCTCAGATAATGGACACTGGGAGGAAACCACAGGAGGTTACAAATTGAAACTCAGGAGTAAACTACACAAGGTTCTTCTAAATACTGTAGCAGCAAGGTAGTGCTCAGTTCACCATAGATTGAACGCATCTATCCTTGAATGTTTCTGTCTACCATCTTCTATTAAAATTGAATTGTATATACTGTATATGATAGTTGTGTACATTGTTAGATGATTTTTTTTAGTTTACTGTGGTGATGGAGGGGGGTGTCACAAATATGGTACAGTGTTTTGTAATGAAACCCTAATAGTAACTACTGGATTACATAATCATCCCAAAAATGTGAGAAATTTCCCTGTTAAATTACAACAATAAAATGCTAGCAGATAGATTTCCAAACAACAAAATGTTATATTACAATTTAACTACTGTTATCTACAGTTTTCTACTGTAAAAAAATTAAGGCGCTTTAAAAAGCGTCTATCTATCTACAGATCGATAGATAAGAATTTGTATTAAATTTTATCTCCATATATCAAATGCTTTTTAAAATATATTTTTTTGAAAAATGGTCTGTCAACCCACTCCCAGGATGTTTTTTCATACTTTGAAATCTGACGCGTAAATATCTCAAATCTATTAAAGATAAAAGCCTAAAATTTTCACTAGCCTTTCTTACCATAAAATTGAATCGGGATCTGTAATTTGGGACAGACATAAAAAAAAAAAAATGCCTGAGTATTTACTACTTAAAATCTGAAATAAATAAATACATTTGTCCTGTGAAATCCCATATTTGAGCGCACACTAAAAACCAAAAAACCAAAAACCAAAAAAACCCCCCCAACATTGCCAAAGACAACATTTCTGAATGTATTGTATTGCACTACAATAAAAAACAAAACATGTAGATGTGCTGTATAACATGGATTTTGGGTTAAGTTTAAAATTCACTAACAGGCATTAAAAACGCAACAATGTAGCATTTTCATATATTTTAAATTTCTTGTAGCATTCATTCCGGTGGTCAGCATGCCAATTGCCTGATTCCTGCTTGCCTGTGGCAGTCGAGGCATTTCGGTTAGAATCTTGTATCAGACTACCAATTACACCATGTGGACACAATTTGGCCTTGCAAGACTACTCACATGAAATGAGATACTAATCCCTTTTATATTACTCTTAATTGTTTTGGCTATTTATTTGTATGTTTAAAAAATTTTACAGCGGCACTTGTGTTTTTAAAAAATAAATATCTAGAAAAGTATTTAATATATAAAGCTAAAATTTCACAGCAATCATTATATATGTCCAAATTTTAAACCTTAAAATTTTTAGGCAAATTAGAGATAGTTGAGCAGAAAATGTTCTAAAAATTTCCTGATTTGAGATGGAATGACCCATTAGTGTTCCTACAGTAATCTCCATAAACAGCTTGTTACCATAAGATATAACTGCATGTCCTTGGCCATGTACTCTTGCACTACATGGTGGAATCATTTTGTATTGAACAATTTTTCACAACTACTCTGAAGATGTGATTAATTAATTATTACAGAGATATCGGCCCTGAGATATCACCCAAACGTTAACACTGTTCTCGGCTACACAAACAATCAAAATACACACTAAATAAATGAAATAAACACTAAATAAATAAAACAATGATCATAACACCTCTAAATTATTCATTTTAGATTAAACTGTAGCGATGAGTCTTTGCACTCACTGAAGACCAAATATATGTAAAAACATATCACTCTATACTCTTTTTCTTAAAGGCATCAGCATCCATAGTACTTGACTGTTCACAAATTATGACACATATTCATTATGACACATTACTATACATTATTATACATTATTTTATAGCAGTTTGTAACAAATTATTCAGTAAATGCTTCATCAGGTCTAGATTTGTGCCACTCAGTACCTATATACTAGATCAGTTGTGAATTTGACTCGTGTTAATGCGAAGGTTGGAAATATCTAGCATTTAGCAAACAGGGTTTTAGTCTCATACCGTGGTCATTCCGACTACTGATCACGCTTTTGTTGCTTCTGTTGAACAGGCTGTAATTAAAACCACCAATGGGCAGCTAGTTTGGAACTGTCTTTGTTGCCATTTGTTCAGATTTAGAGACAAGCATTTGAAATAATTTATAGGAAAATGGAGTTAATAAAGGTCCTGCTGCGCACTGTATTACACAATGTTATTTTTCTGGGGTCAGTGTTTCCCTTATCTCTGCAATAGAGATAAATGTGAAGCTAGAATGAGTATAACAGCACTTGAGTACTAACAGAAGTTTGATCCTTGATTTACAGTAAAAGTAGCAATAAAAGGATCTAAAAATAAGGTGAAAGCAAAGACAATATTAACATCAAACACTTCCAAACATATCAATAGTGACATTAAAAATATTAGTATACTATATAATAATAATAATATTAGCCCATGTTACATTAATCTATACTGTCAGGTTCAAATACTGTAACTGATGCACTGACATTGCAATGCACTGAGCACCTCTTAACTGTGTTTGCAGTGTTGGTGCCTTTTGGATCATTTTAATGGAATTATCTAAAAATAATATGGCTTTCTAACATCCAAGCATTCTGTGCTCAGTTTTTTAAAAAGTTAAAGTTTTACTTAATTTATATGTTACATGTGAAATAACAGGTCTAGTAGGTGCACCCTGCCAATCTAATTAGCTTATGAGCACAGCTCATGCAAAAGTCCACAAACTAATGAGTGACATCATCACGGTGGATACTTTAATTTCTTTTTTAATACAGTCTATAATTTACTTACAGTTCAAAGTATGAAAGTAAAAGAAGAAGAAGAGAAAATGTAAAACACTTATGACTATCTGGGATTAGATTACACATACTTATGTGAGCTGAATTATAGATTTGGTTTGGTCAAAGTAAGCATTTTTTGAATGATAACACCAGCTGATTGTGCAGGTTTATGATGAGTTGCTTTCTTTACTTGTCAAATTAAACTTTACTGCTGTCACTGCTTTAAATTGATTTTAGGTTTTGTGCTTACAGTTTCAAAACAGTTACTAAAAAAAAACAAGCTCTGCTCTCAAACAGCTCCCTCAAGAATAACTAATGTTGGGTAAAAATTAACACTGAAAAAGCCAAACAACCAGTAGCCAAGGCTGACCATGTGCTGTGTGCATCTTCATCTTGCCCCAGTCATTCATCACGGCCCTCCTATGGCCATGTCTACATATGTTACAAATTAATGAGCTACTGAGTGAATTTTCAGCGTGGCAGAGAGCGTGCATTAGCACAGCTGATTTGACAGGCCCGTGTTATACCGCTTACAAGTCTCCCCCGCTTCACATCCCCAGCCCACATGGTGATGGAGCACGCTCAGTACAGCTGGTCAGACAACTCATCCACTCCTCTTACTGCCTTTCATTTCCTGTCTGTCTTCTCTCTCTCTCCTCTCTTTCTGTCTCCCTGTTCACAGCTCTTGTGCGCTTTCTATTCTCTCTCGACTGCCCTAAAGGCAAATTCTCTGAGTCAGTGGGCGTGAGTAACTCAAGACAAATATAATATTGCACACAATGCATGCAAACTTCACACATGCAGATGCGTGTTTGTGCTGCATGTGTGTAGAAGAGAGAGTATTTTAAATGGATGACACTGACATATAAAATATATGCTCCTGAATATCTAATAATCTTTAAAACAAAAGTGGAAAATCCAAGAGTGAACATGCTCTGTGCACACATGAACAAGCACACTGGACTCAGCTGAAATTATTTTGATTTAAAGCCTAAAGCAGTTTGACCCAAATGGTCAATGGGTTCCAGGAGCCAAATAAAGGCAGGGAGGGCCAACTGTGTGTACATTAATCAGAGACAAAAGAGCACTTTCCTCTTGGCCATAGCTACTTTCATCTGGTCTCTGCAACACTCACACTTATTACAATACAGTCTGTTTCCTTTAAGCTTTCTCAGTCATCCTTCTGCACCTGACATTTTGCAGCACAGCCGTTCCTCACAGCTAAATAACATCAGTCTACCTTTTTCATCCAGTTACTGAAGACTGTTGTGTCTCTTCTGAACAGAGACTCTGACATGCATGTTTCTACTTTCCTTAAGGCTACATAAAGACTGAATTAAGCAGGTTTATAGAAGAGAGAAAGAGCAGACAAAGAGTCTAAGGGTCTCATTTTTTAAAAGCAAACAAAATAATAAAAAAAACTGTCAGAATGATGTGAATATTTTAGTGTCTCCAAAGTCAACCAGCTTGTTTCATGTATTTTCTAAAACAAAAACAAAAAAAAATCTCAAATTCTAATGCATCAGTCAGTATTGTTTTGCCTGGTTTCAATACAGAGACACTTCTGAAATATTCTTGTAAAGGGCTCATTTGAAAAGGAAACAGGGATGACAGATTCTGTCACTTAAAAAAAAAAAAAAAGAATATTTCAATATTTCAAGAAATGTGGTTTCTTTACTTCTGCAATATACCACTATAATTTCTTCATGGAAACAACAACCCTTCAAATTTGACCATGACCCTTAGGTGACCAGACAACTACCAGACAATCCAGAAAGACACCACCAAGCTTCACAAAACCTTCCTTAAAAACTAAAAACTATGCTGTGGTTTTGCTATAAATTACATAAAAAAGATAACACAGGCTCGTTAATAAGAATTAGAGGTGCTGAAAGGTGAACTATTCCTCCTTACTTCCAGTCTTGAAGCTAAGCTAATCAGCTACTAATCTGCAGCTTTGTATTTACAATACAGACACAAGAGTGGTATCGATTTGAAATGTATCTTTAGGCAAGAAAGTCAAAAAGCTTATATGTTTCCGTAAATGTCACACTAATCCTTTAAGAAAAGGTCAATTTTCAAGGTATTGGATTAATTTTTTGTCCTGATGTAAGCTGTGTTTTTTGTCATCTCTTAGTCCTAACAAACACAAAGAGGCACATCTCTATTTTCTCCACAGGTTCTACAAAGTATAGCCTCCATAATGCTGGAATTATTTTCGCTGTACCTGACATTTAGATATTAGTGGTGTCATTCTCCACCGTTACATCAGTAGCTTGCTGCTTCTCCTTGTCAGCTGTTTAAAGCCATCATAGATTTTGAAGTTGCTGCTTCCACACTTCTTCATCCATATTGCCCTCATTTCCATTTACAGTAGTGCTCCAGCTAAGCTGCTCTGTTATTGCCTGGAAGGAAGCACATGATAACTCCAGGGACAAGGAATAACAGTGAAGGCATCGGCATCATGGGGTTTCTTATTCCTGTTCTGCATAAATTGTAAGGTGCTCTGGATAAAAGCAGCAGCTGAAGGAGGAAGGGAAATGTAGATGGAGTGTCTTCTACTTCTTAAGTGACTGACTGATTGCTGGAGTGCAGAGTCCTATGAGATATTGTGTCGCTTACTCATACTCATCATCCTTTCTTTGTCTTTTTATGTAATAGCCACCGTCCAACACGACAGAAACACCACCACAATATCAGGCACATGAGCCCCTTACTCTTTTTCCACATTCTGCAGCCCACTGCTACTTTAAGCTAGTCAACAGTATCCTACATTACTCACCCTCCTACCTCCTAACTAATCCATGGCCTGACACTGTACCTCCTTCAGGCAGCATCTTTCTCATCAACAGCAGCACACATGCACAAATAATATTTACAAAACACACTCTGCACACGCAATATATCCACCCCCATGCCCACTCAGCTAATAATACAAAATCCTTCACTTATTAAACACGCACACAAGCGACTTCCGCACACATAACCCTCTACACTCAAAACCTGTAAACACTCTCTCAGATATGCAGGAGGAAAGACATTACTTACCATCTTCTGCCTGGAGTCGAAACAGAATGAGCTCCCCAGCACATGCACACACGAACACACACTTTTACACACTCGCTAACTGTGAGAGGGTGAGTGAGGAAGGGTGAGCAAGGGAGTGAGAGAGAGAGAGAACGTGATAAGAAGGGAAGGCTGGAGTGGGAAGGATGCATAAGACAGCGAGACAGCGGCGAGGAAATGCAACAGCCAAAGAGACAATGAGGAGGAGGAGAGAGAGGAGGAGGGCATATAGCTGCACATACGGTGATGTGTGCTGTCCTAAATTGTACATGCATGACTGAGGTCTGTGTGTGCAAACTGCTGCATTATGTGTGTGTGTGCATTTCCCATGAGCCTTTCTGTTGAGGGAAAATGACAGATGACTCTTTCCCCTTTCCAATCCTCATTCTTTCTTGCATCTTTTAACTTTATTCGACCTCCTTCTGTCACTTTCAGACTGATTTGAGATGAGTGAACCAGGGGGAGGGGAGCATACTATGATATGATATGAGGTGAGCTACTGGACTTCTGGGATGGACAGATGGATAAAGAGTGACAAAAAGAAAGACATGCAGCACAGGCCAAGCTAGTTGAACTGTGCTCTGTTCACTCTGTGTGCATTTTAATTTCCTTCCATCTCCCCTTCGCCACCTCCTACTCTCTCCCAGTCCCCTGTCCTATCTAAGTCATTAGCTATCTATCCCTTTCACTCCCTCCCACTCTTTTTTCTCTCCTTCTCTCTCCTTTCGCCTATCTTACTTTCTCACTCACTCCATCATAAATCCTCCACACCTCCAGCAGGCCAGGAGACAAGGAGTCACATTTATGAGCCTTACTGCAATGGAGGAGGACAATAACACATATCTAGCACTACTGCCGTCTTGCTGAAGACAAACACACATACACACACACACACACACACACACACACACACTAGCAGACACACAAGTGGTCACTGCTGTCAAGTTAATCAAACATAATAAAAGTTTCACTAGAACACAAAGGCGTATAAAAAAAATCCTATCTATCACTTGTGCAGGCGAATAAACCTTAAAAGAGCGACCATACAAGCTGTAAAGCAGCGGCGGAACGTCACACTGCGCCTTCACCCCAACAGTAAAGCATCTTGTAACACACTTGCTCACTGCAGAATACAGAAAATGGTCAAATGCAATGGAATAAAAGAAAAAAACCCACAGCATAAAAGCAATCCATACATTTTACCTGTATTATGTGTGCTTTTATCAATCAAATTATAGAAAAATAAACATCTCTCTTAGTAGGGAAACTGCTCCAAATCTCTAAAGTCTGCTGGAGTGATTAAAAAAAAAAAGTTCTCCCTTTTTTTAATAAAGTTGCTGGAGAGAGATATCTAACATGTATAACCAAAACTTCCCAAAGGTGCTAAGTTCGATTAAAATCTTGTGACACTGAAGGTCGCTGTATATTATTTATTTCCATTTTATATTATTAAACCTGTTCATAACAATATACTGTACTTTGCTGTCTCCATGGGGAAATCTGTCCTGGTTTGACATGCTTCACACATATAATGACTTCCATAAATGTGTCCAGGCTGCAAGCAGGGCAGCACCACAGGCCACATTGAATATGGGATTTGTGAATGGCAGTTTTTAATACCATCTCTAATGTATGTGGCACAGTTATTGATCCTAACTCTTCACTTAAAGGTCACAGTTCTGCATGCTCAACATATTATTCTCCTCATACTGAAAAAGATTTACAACCGTAGAGCATTTAACTGGCTGTAACTGAATACTTTTATTTTTAATCAAGTTCTATTCTCTACATTAACATTCACTGGGGTCATTTTCAATTATACTTTACTTTCTTACATTCTTTTACATTGCACCTTTAATAAATTCTGTAACTGCATGAACTGGATAAAGGAGCTAATGACCAAGTGGCAATCTCTGGGAACCGAACAATGAAGTCAAAGCAAAAAAGCCAAAGACTGCAGTACCACTTGAGGGAGACTCCCATTGTCAAGTCAATGAATACAGACTCATTTTGAAAAAGTGCTCAACTTCACAGCACAAAAAAAGAAGCATGGTTAAAACCTGGTACAAAAAGCAGTTCTGGTTGCTGTAGCTATGACAGATTATTAAGACTGTTGAAAGGCAAGTTACCCAAATATAGAACAAAATCAAAGTAATTAAACTAAAAGAAAAACTGTGGAAAAATCAGATGAATGCTGAGATGAGTGTTCAACAGACAAACAGTGGATAATTAAGTCAGAACATTAAGAATGTTTAATTTTACATTTGTAATCACATATAAATTAATAAATATTAGGGTCATTCCATCTCAAATTGGCCAAGTTTTAGAACATATTCTTCTCAACCATCTCCAATTGGTGTAAAAATTTTATGGTACAAAGTTTGAACATATATAATGAGTGCTGTGAAATTTTAGCTTCATATATCAAATACTTTTCAAGATATATAGTTGTGCTCATACGTTTACATACCCTGGCAGAATTTGTGATTTTTTTGGCCATTTTTCAGAGAATATGAATGATAATACAAAAACTTTTCTTTCACTCATGGTTAGTGGTTGGGTGAAGCCATTTATTATCAAACAATTGTGTTTGCCCTTTTTAAATCATAATGACAACAGAAACTATCCAAATGACCCTGATCAAAAGGTTACGTACCCTGGACGTTTTGGCATGATAACAAACACACAAGTTGACACACACAGGTTTAAATGACTGCTAAAGGTAACCATCCTCTCCTGTGATCTGTTTGCTTGTAATCAGTGTGTGTGTATAAAAA
>VUQS01047857.1:0-11516 GCA_015108495.1 Heterochromis multidens | reverse complement strand
GGCTAAGAATCAGGCTTTCAAATGAGTTAAAACTCTGTCTGGGTCTATGGTTGATTAATAAGCTGGAGTGGAAGATTGCTGCTACTCCTCCTCCTCTACCTGTGCTTCGAGGATTCTGACAGTTAGTATGACTCGGGGGTGTTGATTCATTTAAACTAACATAATCATCCTGCTGTAACCAGGTTTCTGTAAGGCAGAGTAAATCAATTTGTTGATCAGTTATTAAATCATTTACTAACAGGGACTTAGAAGAGAGAGACCTAATGTTTAATAATCCACATTTAACAGTTTTACTCTTTGGTGCAGTTGAGGATGCTATATTGTTCTTTCTTTGTGAATTTTTATGCTTAAATAGTTTTTTGCTGATTTTTGGTTTGTTTTTTGATGGTCTGGGAGCAGACACAGTCTCTATGGGGATGGGATTTTGGGGGGATAGCAGGAATGGGCCATACCTTCATCCGCCAGAGCCCCCAGTTGTTACTGGCACCAGACCTAGGGGAAACCTGGCCCGCAGCAAACAACACATAGGCTAGGGAACACTGTGAAGCCAATTCTATAAAACTGTGAATTAATAGAAAGCAGACCAAAATTAGCATCTTGCCCATGCCAGAGCCTGTTTATTTCTGAACTGCACATGCACCGAGCCTGTAGCTATAGTCTCTTTAATGGGTCCACAGCAGTGTAAGAGAACCACTAATAAGCACAACTAATCAGGTATGACCTCAGAACATGTTGAAATGCCCTATTAGCATGTTGATGTTAGTATTTGGCTCAAAGCACCAGTAAGTGCAGTGCCTCAGAGCACTTAACATGGCTGATCTTAGTATCATTAGGTCAGCTAGATTCAAGATGTGTCTCGGTTTGCATTCACTGACTTGTCCTTGTACTTGACTGGATGCTAAACCAAAGGATAGAGTGTATTTTCATTTCTGAATAAACTTTCAATCATTCAATGTACAGCGACCACTTCAGTGTTGTGTTATATAGATGATGAAAACAACAAAAATATATGTTCTATGAGTTGGGATATTATATCTTTCTCTCTCTCTCTGTGCGTGTGTGTGTTCCATCACTTTTGCTGACAGTAAGCAGCCAAGGTGGTGAAGTGCTTGATCTTCCGCAAAGCTGCCAGTTGCTGATACGTCCCACATCTCACTGCACCACCCCTCATATTTCTTCATCTAATTGGATTGTAACTCATCAGCATCTCATTTGCATATGACCATTACCTCCTCCACATTTACAGCATGCGACCACTGATTACTAGCTTGGGGCTTCCTAGCACAGCCTAAGTAATGACTTTGCTTCCTAAATTTTCTTCGATCCATTCATATTTGTTTTTATCATATCTTGTCTTCCATCTTACTCTCTGCCTGTATCGTTTCTATTTCCAGTGGTTGTTTTCTGTTGCAGGCTTCTCTCTTTTTTCTCCTTGCTCTACTCCTCCTGCCCTTGATGAAGTCAAATACTCTCTGGTAAGGCTATATACTGTTCTTGTAGCAGTCAGTGAACAGGGAACATCTTATTCAGTTATGGTGCTGGACTTAGGGATTGATGGAAACAGTAGGTGGACAGATTCAAGGTGACAAATGGACAGTAGCTGTTGTATGCTGGCAGTACAGTGCAGGGGAACTGACAGACTGTCAGCAGCTACTCTGAAACCCATGCAACAGCTTAAATGAGGGTGAACTTATATCAAAACTCCATATCAAAAGTTTGAGAGCCGTCACAGCAGTCAGGGTAAATGTCTCTGACTTTGGTAATGTTTACATACACAGTAACCCAGTAAGCAGCTGTAAGCTATTGCAGCTGCACTGTTGAAGAAAACACACCTGCTTATTAGAGTATATGGAATTACATTAGAGTAGATAAAATCACATTAACATTGTTTACTTGTGGTTGCCTTATGATTGAACAATTACATTTAAAGGGCTACCCTGTGGTTTGCTAACCATGAACCTGAACATCTCTGTCTCTGGTCTAGTCTGGAAGGTTTGTTGGATCTCTGCCTTTCTCATATCTCCATTTTATTACAAAGATACTTCACAAATTTTCAGGTAACCAATCCTGTATTAGACCCTTCTAACGGAGGAGAAGCTTTCAGCATAGTGCCAAGATGGCTACCTATGTGCACACACACCCTGTGTAGCATGTTCATCCTCTAGGCCATCTAAGTGACTTTTGGATGCTCCCTTGCCACAGTGGGTAGCTCCGCAGCTGAAGATGGAATCAAACCAGTGACCTTTCCCTTACCAAGCAAATGTGTTAACCACTACAAAGGCACATATCATTGAGGCCATCCAAGCCACCTAAATCTACATCCCGGTTTCTATTACAAAATTTCTCTCAAATGACCGAGCTCCTCACCCCATCTCTAAGGGAGAGCCCAGCCACCCTTCGAAGTAAATTCTTTTCCACCATTCTTTCAGTCACTACCCAGAGCTCATGACCATAGGTGCTCACTGTATACAGTGTGTGTAGAGCACCGCCTCCTGAGTTGTCTGACAGTTTGCCAGAATCGCTTTGAGTCTTGTTCCATGGACTCACTGAACTCCTCCCATACCCAGGTTTTTGCTTCAGCTACTGCCAGAGCCGCACTCAATTTGGCCTACCGGTACCTGTCAGCTGCTTCTGGAGTGCCACAGGCTAACCAAGCTCGATAGGAGTCCTTCTTCAGCCTGATGGCTCCCTTCACTTCTGGCGCCCACCATCTGGTTCTGGGATTACCACCACGACAGGCACCAACCACCTTGCACCCACAGATCCATGCAGGTGCATCAGTAATGGAGATGTGGAACACAGTCCACTCAGACTCAATGTTCCCAGCCTCCCTTTGAATACAATTGAAGCTATACCAGAGGTGGGAATTGAAGATCTTGTGGACTGGGGCCTCTGACAGACATTGCCCAATCTCCCAATCACACCCCTTCAGGTCACAGTGTTGTTGCCCACGTGAGCACTGGAGTCCCCCAGCAGAATGATAGATTCCCCAGATGGAGCACTCTCCAGCACCCCAGCCAGTGACTCCAAGAAGGCTGGGTACTCTGAGCTTCATTCAGTTGTTCACACAAATGGCAGTCAGGACCTGTTCCCTGACCCGAAGGTACAGGGAAGCAACCCTCTTGTCAACTGGAGAAAACCCCAACATATAGGTAAAAAACGGGGGGATACAAATATACCCTCCCTTGCCTCTCACCTAGGGCAAATCCAGAGTGGGACAGAGTCTAGCCCTTCTCCAGGAAACTGGTTCCAGAATCCAAATTGTGCACTGAGGCAAACCCAGCTATATCTAGTTAGTATCTCTCGATCTTGTGTACCAGCTCAGGCTCGTTCCCCAAAAGAGAAGTGATATTCCATGTACCACAAGCTAGTTTTGGAAGCCAGGGATCGGACCGCCAGGACCCTATTAGCTCCTGGGATCACTGGAATGCATAAACCCCTCCACCACAATAAGGTGGCAACTTATGAAGTGGAAAATATGTCCTTCAATGTGTAAATTAAAGAAAGATGTAGGACTGCCTTTCACTTGCGCAATATTGCTAAAATTAGAAACATTCTATCTCTAAGTGATGCTGAAAAACTAGTTCATGCATTTATTGCTTCTAGGCTGGACTACTGTAATTCATTGTATCAAGCTGTTTCCTTAAAAAGCCTTCAGTTGGTTCAAAATGCTGCGGTGAGAGTACTGACGGGGACTAGAAAGAGAGACCATATTTCTCCCATATTAGCATCTCTTTATTGGCTCCCTGTCAAGTCTACAATTGAACTTAAAATCCGTCTCCTCACATACAAGTTCTTAAAAAATCAGGCCCAATCATATCTTAAAGATCTTGTAGTACTATATTATCCCAATAGAGCACCTCACTCTCAGACTGCAGGCTCACTGATGGTTCCTAGAGTTTCCAAAAAAAAAGAATGGGAGGCAGTGCTTTGAACTATCAGACCCCTATTCTGTGGAACCAGCTCCCAGTTTGGATTCGGCAGACAGACACCCTTTTTACTTTTAAGACTAGGCTTAAAACTTCCTTTTTAACAAAGCTTATAGTTAGGGCTGGGTCAGGTGACCCTGAACCATCCCTTAGTTATGTTGCTATAGTCTCAGGCTGCTAGGGACTTCCCATGATGCACTGAGCATTTCTTTTCCACTAACCTCTTTTCTCTCTCCTTGTTTTCATACACCACTATTGCATTTAATCTTTAATAATTACTAAACTCTGCGTCTTTCTCCCACAGTGTGCCTTTTTCTCTCTTTTCTTTCTCTTTACCCCCCAACCAGTCATGGCATATGGCTTCTTCTCCCTGAACCTGGTTCTGCTGGAGCTTTCTTCCTGTTAAAAGGGAGTTTTTCCTTCCTACCATTGCCAAATGCTTGCTCGTATGTGGTCATAGGATTGTTTCTTTTTAGTTTACAATATAAAGTGCCTTAAGGTGACAGACTGAAGTAGTGCTATCTAAATTGAATTGAATTGAATTGAATTGAAATGTTATGCTTGAACTGAATAGAGCTTCTACAAGTTTGCCAAAGACTTTAAGAATTAACAGCCATTAACAGCATTCACCTGTGCGGTTGCTAGATCCAGTTATCAATTGGTTCAGAGTTAGCATTCAATCATTTTCACAGGTCTGAATGAATTTCTGCAAGGTCAGACATATCCAGCAAAGAGCACATTGCTTTGTGTTGTCTCAGCAAGCACTTTCCCTTTAAATCACAATTCCTGGCAGTGATGAGGTGGAAGGCTGCCAAACAATTTCTGTTTGCCATTGTTTGATAGGTGGATCCAGGCTTCTCTCTAGGGCTGTTATTTTTTTTTAAAATTTTATATGTTTGCTATCCATGGCTGGAAAAGTGACAGCCACCAGAACCTGAGCTCAGGCTGAATCCTCACTGATTATTGCTACACTTAGAGCAAAAACAGGGTCCCTGTCTCTCAGCGTTTTGGCACAAGCAGCGAGCAAAATCAAATGCAATAAAAGCATGTCTGGATTTGAGCTTGTTAAGCAAGAGAAGAGCCTTTAATTGCTTGGGCTTTGTGCAGCTTCACAAAGAGAATGCATTGCTAATCTGTAGCTCAAGGGTGAATGTTTGTGACTAAACAAGCAAAGATGTAAAATATGGTGAAGGGGAAAGAAAGGTGTTTCACACAGTCTGGCTGCTGGCAGAATATTAAATTTTTTTGTGTGTGTTACCAAACGTGGCTATTCAACAAATTTTAATACTGTTTTTCTTAATCTAAAATATACCTCAAGCCACATATGTTGCTCATGTCTTCAGTTTCACAGTCACAGCAAGACTCTTCTGTTTAGTTTTACTGTTTCACAATCCAGTGATTCTAGGACCTGGGCAATAACCTTATTTGTGTTGAATGTGTTTGTGAGTATCTGTGTTTCAGCTTTGACAAATTAAGAGACTTTATGATCTGATCACAATCCAGACTTAAAATTACAGTCAAACTACAAATAAATGAAAAAGGGTCAATAATGTTAATAATTTATGCAGTTGCAATGAAGAATTATAGTAACTTATTATAGTAGGGTAGCTCTTTCTGTCATGTGGAAAATAACAAAAATACTCACTTAGAAATGTGGTTCATTAAATGTAGTTCACTACTCCCCAACACTAAACCTGAAATAAAGTGAAAATTTCCTCCTTACTGTACAAGCATAACTTGTTCCATAAACACTGGACTATGGTGGCACTGAGAGGTCAAATGCACTGCAACTTAAGAAAACACCAGCAAATAGAAAAACGCTGCATAAGCACACAAAACACAATGGAAGTTGAATAAAACACAACGGAAATAGAAAAAAACAAAATCTCACAAAACACAGCGGAAATGTTTCTGGGGACACAATAGCATGACGGACCAGCTGTGGAAGTGACAGAAACCAAAACAAGTCAAGGATGCACTGAGACACGCTTAAAAGAAGCAGAAGGTTCATCAGTGTTGTGAGGGAGAAAAAGATGCAGGTAATGTGTGTTTTAATCACATGATTCATATAATACTGTAGATACATGTTAGCTTGTCACTTCCACAGACAGTTTGAAGGACATGACATTCTGCTCATCTTCCTGTCTCAGAAAATTTGGCTTTGGTGGGGGAGGTCTGGGAGTAAAAGAGGAGTAAAACTAGACAGACACCTCAAATCTTATCTGAAGAAGTTGTTCTCTTCTTCCACTTTTTAGTTACTTATTATTGCTATTAATGTCATATTTCAGGATTTTTTTAGTATATTATAGTATACCAGAAAAACAAACACTTCAAAAAGAATTCATCTTAGTGTTCTTTGTCAGTTTGGAATAAATAAAGAATTGTTCCCAGATGTCCTTGACAAATCAAACTTTTTATGTGAAATTTCCTGTTAGATATTACAACTCCTGTCTTGCTATCAAGTACTGTCATGTGAATACATATACAGTCTCCAGACATTACTCCATACAGTATTGCAAAGAATGTACTTTTCTGTACAGGAGGTACAGTGGATGCTTCCTCCATGTGCTATTGATCCTCAATATCTAACAACTGCTGCTAGAAAAACAGGTCAGGCAGACTCTTGGCACAGAGCATCACTCGTCTTCTCTCTGAGCCTCCAATCAATGTATCTGAACTGATATGGGCTAGAGCTGCATATTGATCCACTCTGCCTTGCCTTTGTTCTCGGTCATTATGGAGATGAGAGCATGACCTTTTCCAGAGTGGAAAGGAGACTGTTTAACAGCTTTAAGGACAATGAGACCTAAGAGGCTCTGAGACTCTGGTTTACGGTTGATTTAAATTTCTGCTATGAATCTTTGTAGATATGACGTAAATAAATAACGTAAATTTTTCTACTTCTGTGTACATTTGTACACACCTTTACTGTTTCCACAGCTTAAGTTGCAAAGTTGCATCTGAACAAACATCAAGACTTCTGAAACAAAATCATTTTTGACAGAACAAAACACAACATATCAGCACAAATACCTCATACCAACTGTCAAGCATGGTGGTGAAGAGGTGGTGATTTGGGCTTGTTTTGCAGCCACAAGACCTTGGCACCTTGTAGTCATTGAGTTGACTAAGAACTCATCTCTATACCAAAGTATTCTAGAGTCAAATGTGAGGTCATCTGTCCGATAGCCAAAGCTTGGCCAAAATTTAGTCATGCAGCAGAACAATGATCCCAAGCATACCAGCAAATCTACAACAGAATGGCTGAAAAGGTGTTTTAGTGGTACAGTCAAAGTCCTCAACCCAATTGAAATGCTGTGGCAGTGCTGTACTGTATGTCACAGCACCATAACTTCTCAATCACTCGACTCTGCCACTCTTAATGTGTGTAGTTCACCTAAATGCTGTTGTGCTCTGAGCCAGCTGAGCTGCTGTATAATTCCAAGGTTACTACAGTGAAGATAGTGGGATCAACATCACTGTGATCAGGATGAATAAAGCATCATCATCTTAATCACTTACAACTGAATTCTAAATAGTGACTCATCTAGAAAATATTTTTGCATTGCTGCAAAAAAAAAAAAATACTGAATTTAAAAAAGTGCAACATTAATGTGACTATTAAGGAAAGTATAATTTATAATTTTTTTTATCATATCCAGAAACATTGCCAGTGTAATCTACAAGTGACTCAAGACAACAAAACATAGTAATGATTCAGATAAAACAACAATAAGAATGCTTTGGCTTCTCCCTGATGGTATCTGACTATTCAGATCAATGTAAGAGATCTGACCCTGAAATTTCACCAGTGCAGTGGAGCTAATTGAAACTGCTAGTTTGTAGCAAAATATTAAAGAAAACATTTTTTTTAAATTAACTGCAATATCTCTTTCCATAAACAAAGCTCTTTCACTCTTTACTAAAGAATTAGCCCCTCTGGTCAATTCGCTCCATTCTCATTGTACAAGGACTTTGTTTCCTCAGTAATCCCCATTTAACCACCCTGATTGTAGTTCACTGAATTACTATCAGGTGTTAAAATCCAGAAAGATGATGTAAGTTTGCAATTACAACAAAAGGGAAGGTCCTGTTGTTTAATGTCAGGAGTATACCCATCTCTTATAAAAGATATAAGCTATACATGTCGTGATATGTGTGGATGTGGACCCCAAATGCAGACTCAAATGCTGGTAGGCAAATGAAAACTTAAAGCATACCTTTAATAAATAAATGAGGAAACATTTCACAGGAAAACCAAGTCAAAAAGGTAAAGAATTACGGGGAGTTCAGAGAAACTATGACAGACACAAACTACACTCAAAGGAAAACATGAAGCAAATAACAAAGCAACCTAAGAATCAACAGAGCATATTTAAATAAACAAAACTAAAAAGTCCACAAACACAAAAACACTTGGTCAATGACCCACGACCATGACAATACACTCCAGCCAAGGGTAAATGACTCTTCCATGATTTCACTTTTCTTCTTTTAGGGGTGTATCCTTGGGCAAGATACTGAACCCTGAGTTTCCCCCAGTGCATCCATCGGAGTGTAAGTGTGTGTGTGAATGTTAGAGAAAAGTGTTTTGGTATAGATAAAAGCACTGTATGAATGTATGTGATTGGGTGAATGAGACTTGTAGTAGAAAGCGCTTTGAGTGCTCAAATTGAGTAGAAAGGCACTATATAAGTGCCAGTCCATTTACCATTTACCATTCTTTCAGCCTATTCAACTTGCTGATATTGGAACAGCCTCAACAGATAAAGACATTATTAACCAACCTGTATCTTTCAAAGTACCAAGGTGCAGACACTCCTTGACCCTTTCGTCACTGTAGCTATAGTGTGTCAGAAACACATGTCTGAGGCCTGCTGGAATCCTTTCAGTGCTTCATGTGCTGTACTCACATTAAGTGGTCAGCCAATCTAGCTTGAGAAGGCTAAATCAAAGAAATCCCATTAAAAGGCACAGGAGGAGTTTTTTGGGGGGGTCCTTCTTCTTTTTTCGTGTCCGTTTTAGTTTATTTGTAGTAAGACATCTGCTTGAAAGAGACTATGTGAGTGTTCTGTTTCCTTTGTCTTGTTACAGATAAATAAAGACAAAATATTTCTATACATTCAGGCTCACTTGTTCTCCTCACAGCATAAAGGAACTTCATCTTACAGTAGATGTAGATTGTTATTTTGTCAAAAATGTATTTGATATACTGTAGTTCAGCTGAATGACTGAGAGAGTTTAAAAATAATCCAAAGATCAGGCTTTGGAAGCACAAGGCAGATCTTTTTTTTTCCAGGGTGTGTGTGTCTCCTACTGTAAACTGCTTTGAACTTTAATGAGAGGGATTTGTACAGAAATCATGGTTTATTCAAGGGAAGCTTAAGATCAGTTGTGACTCTTTGACAGCTCAGGGGGAATACATCAAAGATTCCCTGAAGGTGTTGTGCCCTTTTTCACAGTTGTCCTCTTGCTGTATCACAAAGAGTAGAAAACCGCTGCTGAAGTGAAGAAAAAGCAAAAAGAAGGAACAGCACACAGTTTCCTTTGTGAAGAGGAAATTTTGACAGATTTTGCAAAATGTGTTAATGTGCAGTACTGTGCAAAATTCTTGAGTCACCCATCATTTCTATATATTTTGTTAGAAAGGTGGGAAATAGGTACAGCAGTTTATTGACACATGTACAAACATACATGGAAATACAGCATATAAGGCAAAAAAAAGATTTTGTATGATTCTAATGAGCTTGAAAGTCAATATTTGATATAACCTACTTTATTCTTCAACATAGCCTGAACTCTCTTAGTGAAGCTTTCTTTTAATTTCTTTAAGTAGTCTTCGGGAATAGTCCTCCAGGCTTCTTGAAGGACATTCCACAGCTCTTCTTTGGATGTTGGCTGCCTTTTTTTTTTGTTCTCAATACATGGCTGATAGTGTTCCATCGTATGCTTTTCTATTCAGGTATGCTTGTACTGCATTGCCAGTGTGTTTGAGATTATTGTCATGTTGAAAAATGAAGACGTTGCCAATCAGATGCTTTCCACATGGCATTGCATGTTGGATCAAAAACTGACAGTACTTTTCTGCACTCATAATTTCATCTATTTTGACAAGGTCCCCAACACCACTGGCTGAACGAAGCCCCAAACCATGACAGAGCCTCCTCAGTATTTTACAGACACTGTAGACACTCACTGTTGTACCTCTCTCCTGACTTCCTCCATACATACTGGTTTGAACCAACAAATTCAAATTTGCATTCATCATTCCATAAGACCTGTTGCCACTAATTTTCAGTCCAGTTCTTGTGTAATTTGACATACTTCAGCCTTTTCTTCCTGTTTCCTTTCCTTAAGAATTGCTTCTTGACAGCCACCCTTCCACTGAGACCATTTCTGATGACGCTTTCTTATGGAAATGACTTTCAGATACTGTTCATCTGCTGTAGATAATTATTTAGGCCTACCACTTCTTTTGTCCTCCACTTGTCCAGTTTCCTCAATTTTTTTAAGGACACACTACACACCATGTTGATACATGCCAATTTTTCAGTTAATAGAACTTTGGGAATCACTTTGCTAATGTAAAAATACTATTCTTGCCTGTCAGATGGTGTTATCTCTGAATTTTTTTGTAAATTTAACTAAAGAAGCATTAGAATCTTAACAGGACTAGCTTATTGCAGCACTGACAGAAACTACCAGTTTAGGTAGAGCAGCTACCTAAACTCTACTCCAACAAAGATCAAGTTTCTCTAGTTAATATGTTACATCCTTACTGTGTACAACCCTGGATACTGTGGCTCAGCTAAAAGAGAAAGCCTCAAATCAGAAGTGCTCGACTCCCTGGTATAACTCACACACCTTAAAGCAGATAACCCATAAGCTGGAAAGGAAATGGTGTTTAACTAATTTAGAAGATGTTCATTTAGCCTGGAAAAAGAGTTTGTTGCTCTAAAAAAGCCCTCCGTAAAACTAGGACATATTACTATTTATCACCGATTGAAGAAAATAAGAACAACCCCAGGTTTTCAGCACTGTAGCCAGGCTGACAAGAAGTAAGCACTCCATTAATGACTTCATGAATTTCTTCACAAAAAAAAAAATTAACCATTAAAGAAAAAATTATTCATAACCATCTCACAGACATATCAATGCATACAGCTACTTTCAACACTACTGATATTTATTTAGACTCTTTCTCTCTGATTGATCTTTCTGATTTAACCTCAGTAATTACTTCCTCCAAATCTCTTGATGCATGCTCAATAATCCAGGTAAAAGAATCCCAAAAAGTTGAATCTGTTCATCTGGACGTAGCGTTTTTTAGTGGGAGAAACGTTTCGTCACCTCCTGGTAACTTCTTCAGTCTGAAGAAAACGCTACGTCCAGATGAACAGATTCAACTTTTTGGGATACTTCCTCCAAACCACCAATGTATGTATTAGACCTCATTCCTACAAGACTGCTCAGAGAAGTCCTACCATTAATTAATGCTTCAATTTTAAATATGATCAACTTATCTTTATTAATGGGCTACGTACCACAGGCCTTTAAGGTGGCAGTAATTAAACCATTACTTAAAAA
>VUQS01047854.1:0-10090 GCA_015108495.1 Heterochromis multidens | reverse complement strand
CATTGTGTGTGTGTGTGTGTGTGTGTGTGTGTGTGTGTGTGTGTGTGTGTGTGTGTGTGCGTGCATGTGTGTGGCAGCACCAGTATCTTGGCCTCAGTTCTACGACGCTGGAATTTCCTTCAGCACTGCCGCCAGGGCTAGATGGCTACCATATGCCAGCTATTCACACACATGCAAACACACACACAGTTGAATGAAGACCGCAATCCTGCTTGCATACAAGTTTGTAATACTGAAGCCAGCCTCACATACAAACAAACACATACTAAAAGGCATAATGGGGTGAAGTCAGAGCTAAACACACACACACATCTCTCGGTTTTGTGTACTAGTACATTTTTGTTTGTCATTGTACTTGTGGATGTGGGTGATAAGTCACAGCGAAAATTCAAAGACTAAAGAAAAGGTAAAGTAAAACATCATGCATATACACTTTATCTGTTCCTTTGCACTGGTTTGCAACTTAGATGTGATTTAACGGTAAACAAGCAGTTGTGAAGCGAGTTAACGATAACAGAAAAGCGCTGTTAATGGCATTATGTCAAACTGGTTTATAAACACTTCTCCCAGTATGTCACAAAAAAGTTTTCAACATGTAATAAAAAAATGGCAAAGACTCTGGCACTCTGGCATCGGCACAGCAATAATTCTTTTGTGAACACTCTCACTCCCGTGTGTTTTGGGTCTGAAGCTGAAGATCAGCGTAAAACAGTGCCATTTCTTACATAAACAACTAGCTGATCCTCAGGAAATGAATCAACAGTAAATCTGTTAACTGATTATTGTTTTTAGACTAGGGTTGCTTCCAGCTTCTCAAACACTAAAATATGCTGATGTGTTTTGTTTTACAGCATTATATTGTCACACACTAAAAAGGAAGACAGAGGGAAAACTACGGAAACAATAATTTTCAGTGACCTATTTTTTGTCATTTTTTAGAAGAGAAAAGCTGAAACTAAAAATTACAATTACTTCAGATGGTTGTTTTTGTATGTGTATCTGTGTTACCTTAATCCAAAATCTGAACTTGTAATGAAGCCTAATCTTTTATCTGGAGGCTGTAGTGAATCACCTTACCATTTAAATCCAACCAGTGTTTACATGGCTGATCCACTGCATCAGCTGGGAAAAAAGTAATCCAATTGGATATTGATGAATGACCAATAACAGCTTTGCTGATGCTGGACCTTCTGCTAGTTCTTCTTTCTGAAGGAAAATATGTAGACCTTTATACATTTGGCACTGCTTCTTATTGGAAAGGTTAGAAGAAAGTAAGAAATCAATAATCTAAACTGTACGCCATGACACCAGCTTAACCCCAACCACAGATAATCATCAGCCTCCTGCATGCAACATGGTGTTAGGTGCTTAAGAGGAATGAGTAAAAACTATACTAGCAGTCCGTGTCAGAGTAAACACCATGTGCTGATGCTAATCACAGCCAGGATTCACTCTCTTGGTTAATGCAAGGCCATAGTGATCCTAAAAAAAGGAGATCTGATGAAACTCTTGTGGTTCAAAACCAGTTATAGCCTGGCAAAGTCACACTGCTAACCACTGAGGATCTTTAGCTAAACCTTCTAGGCAAAGAGCAAACTGCTAGCTTATAACACTGTCAAAGAATTCATGATCGGTTTTTTTGTAACATCTGACACATTTTCACTGTAAAACTGCACAAAAACTTACTATTCCATGAAATGTTTGATCCATACTGACCAGGTTTATATGCAAAGACAATTATCTGCATTAATAATTTTTTATAACCCCTGACTAATTCATCAATCCTACTGAAATGATCATTTATTGGATTAACATTCTGGTAAGAAGAGTAGACAATTTGCTGAACAAAAAATAAATGTAACTCAAACAAACAAATGATTGTCAAACTTCAATCATGAACAATCTTAAGGATTTTCAAAGAACACGGTGAGAATCAGAAACCTAATCTTTTGCAGGACACAAAACAAGGCTTGATCTCCCAGACTGATGTCATTTCTGTGACTTAAAGATTTTTCCAACAAAGTATCCAGCCTCCCCTTTGCTTGGTAACCAGCTTATATAAGCCAAGACATTTTGTTCTAGCTTAGCAGCTCTCAGCAGAATCAAGTGACCACAAACATAGTGGCCAAGCAGATGTTGTCCTGTGGAACCTCCCTGCCAACACCAGTCACAGCAAACCTTCTTTTAGGAGTGTAACGGTATGCAGTGAGCTTGCAAATGTACAAGGTGGAATGAAATCTGAGAGTCATCATATCATGTACATTTGCTTATCTAAGAGATAAGAAGACAATGCAGCCAGACATACATGTGTGCATTTCATTTCCTCCTCAACTGCAGTCAGACTCATCACCTAGCACAATACACTCTTCCATCAGAAAATATGGTTTCAATATTTTATCATGTTTTACTGTATTGTCGAACTCCCGTTGCACCATTCATATACAGTTCAATCAAGTAACATGATCCAGATGAAGTAATAACAGGCTCAAAAATATTTTGATGCATCACATAATATTCTTTTTCCTATTACAGCCTACGCATACGCGTGAATTGTGTAAACATCTTTAATGTTTTAACATACTTTATTTTTTTTTTAAGTTTAATTAGGTGTTGGTAATGTGTATTTGTTTCTAGGGCTATTGTATACGCCACCAAAAGTTGTATGGTTGAACAGTTTCAGATCTCAGCTTACATTAAAAAGGACTGAGGTGCAATTAATCTAAAATAAGAATGTCAACCAAACCAAATCCAAAAATAGTTCTGGTGACATTTGTTTACAAGCTGTGGTTTTCTTGTAAATGTACAGAGTGAACCAAAATAAACTGAATACAAAAAGGTGACAAAGAAAACCTTTCCACTAACAAAAATCAAGCATAGATGTGATCTCACCACTCAACATGTTTGGCTGTGTTTAACTACGCTTAACTGTCTGGACTACATTCAGCTGGAGTCAGCTGGCAGTACCAGAATATTACCGTAAACCGCAGTCTTTTATTGCTGTGGTTTGGAAAATTCCATAGCTTTAGTGTCCTAGTTAGAACTTCCATTCATCCGTATACTGACCTAAACAAACGTCAATGCATCTATCACTGTGCTGACAAACTACAGATCCTAACAGAGAGACTGCAACAATGAGCTTTTGTATACTTTTGTATGCTTTTGTACTGTGAGTTCTAGTTTATGTCGTTTAGTTCAGCATCTGAAATTTAGTTTGAATCAGTACTGCTAGTAGCCAGAAGAAGATGATGGCCCAACAAGCATCTGCTCTGTATGAGCCAATGACAAGCTCTTTAAACATACACCCACTTACCCTCCCACATCTGCTCTCTGTTATCCAACAAAGCCTTACACACAGACACAGCCAAATGTGATCAATTTGTAGCATACCCAACCCATCATCAGAAACCGTAACAATATGCATAAAAGATATATATAAATATATAAAACCTCATACACATATATACGTATGAAGAGCCAGAGACCAAAGGATGGAAAGGAAGGACGTGACATAGACATTTTTGTGACTTTGTGAACAACGCCATTTGAATTTTATGTTAACTGAACAAGCAGTTCAATTCTAACAGTAATAAAAATAAGTCAGCCATGTGTCATTTCATGGCTTGCCGTCAAAGACCCAAAAAATATTATACCAATTGCATACACATTCACACACAGCACTTGCACACATATGCTGCTGATGAAAACTTTATCAAACTCAGTCCAAGTCAATAAGCCAGCAGGTTGGCCGACCAGCAACCACTGCCCAGTTCTGCTTTTTGCCACACTGCTCTGATAATCTGCTGAGAGTTTCTGTATCTGTGTATGTGTCAGTGCGCGTTCATGTACATTTGACTGGCGCCATTCTACGGCTGGGAACAATTATAAAGACATGAAGCAGATAGCTGAAGATTTGTGTTTTGTTCAACACTGAGAAACACAGTGTATGAATATACACAAAAAATTATGATAAAGTGGACTGTTTACACTTTTTGAATATTGTAGTTTGTCCACATTGGACACTATATCATTACAGTGAAAAATGTGGAAGTATTCTCATGCCTTACTTACATAAAATGAGAAATACAATATTCTAAAAATAAAAGATATAGATATTAATATTGATACTTTATATTGTACTGGGTACATTATTAGGATAGCAATGCCTTATATCATAACAGGTTATCATCTCTTTCTTTTTGGAAAATCCTAATCTGAAAAATTATTAGTAAATAGAACATATATAATGTCACTGAAATGTAATAGGGCAGAAGTTTAAAATCATAAAATCATAAACACTTAACTCAGGGTTTGTTCTTCAAATCATCCACTGAATGAGATAAATAATTTCTAAATACTAAATATTAAAAAGACCCAGATAGCAACTACAATGAACATGATCAATACACATGACTCTCTTCAACATGATAGCGCTGCCTGCTTGTTACACCACTGTGTCTACCATGGTAGCAAAACTAATATTAGCACCAATTAGAGATGCAATTGATCATCCAGTGACTAGAACCAGCAAGATTAAACTCGGATATATCTCATTCAGTGCCAATTCAATTAGCCTGTGCTGCAGTCTGACATGCACTTCTCCATAAATACGAGTACATGTCAAACCACAACCGTGGCTGTTCTGCTTGGCAGAAACATGCCATGTAAATATGTGAAACAAATCAATGTAAATATGGCATATTTTGTAAGGATATTCTTTAATATATTTGCAGAAATATATGTAATGGGCTGTGATTGTATTCGGCTTTCCCATAATGGTAGATACCATCAGCCTGCTAAACAGCATTAGCATGTTGCCATATGACTTACAAACAATACATAGACTCCACTGGTTCTTCCATTGTTCTTTTATTTAAATTGAAGCTAACTGTTGTTCTACATTTGTAAGCACCAACTCCAACCTAATCTGATCTCATGTTAAGTCAGTGTTTTGAAACATTTGAAGAAACTCAAGGCAGTATAGAAACCCCACTACCAACCAGCGTTTTAGAGGTGTAACTACAGAGCAAGGCAGAGTTGTAAAACATGTTAGATACAGGTGGATATGCTGTAATTCATTTTCAGTTGGATTTTATTTATACAAAGCTCCATCCAATAACCTGGGGCACTTTATTTTAGGAATTGTTTGAATGAGAATGAAGGCCATCTACCCTGTTGCAGACGTTGAGAAAATGTTATTCAATGGTCAGTGTTTTCTTATGAACATCAACTGAAAATACTAAAGGTTCGTGTATGCTGTCAGTTATACTTTGCCAAAATCAACATTGGCAGATTGGACTAGTTTACTAGCCTAAAAATAAGAAAACAATCAGAAAACTGAGCACAATATAACAAATGACATTAAAGATCTGTAGAAATACTGTGTGTGTATTTAAGTCGTGCCATTTGAAACCATTAATCACAGTCTTCAATGATATAATAGTATTTTCAATACAGCTCAAATACGTGGCACTTGGCACACTGCGCACACACAATGTCAAATTACAACTTCCCATCACAGAAGAAAGAGATAATGCCAAAACCCAATTGAAAGGTGGATGTGTAACATCTTATAACCAACAGTTAACTGGTATTGTACATTAAAAAATAGCTAGGGCTAGTCGTGCACATCCCTACTCACCCAATTTCCAACCCAACATTCATCCAACGAATTTACTGCTGTAAAAAAAACGTATAAAACGGTATAAAAACATGATGTAAATTATCAGTCAGATGTCACAGAATTTCTGGTAACAACATCCAGCCTACGTAACTGTCCATTAACCAAAATGAATAAAACTGCACAAGAAAACTTAAGATGATTAAACAAGACGTAAGTAGATGCTATAAATCTAAGTTTGTCTTTTCTCCCTTATGACGGCAATTTGTGTATGCCTGACTCTAACTGATGATCATTACGCAGCAAGCAGAGACATGGAGAAACATATACACCCATACATACCCACCCCCAACACACACATACCCACACAGACACATAACACAGAAATCCCACCCCCTCCCACCCACGCACATTTCGGCCATCCTACACACACATGCGCGACCCCTGTTCGCTGGAGATGAATCACTCTGCTGGGAACTCCATGCTTTTCCGATTACTACAGACCGACTGACTGTCTCAACACGCTAAGAAAGACAGGTAGATTTTAGAGAGTAGAGATAAGAGAATGTGGTAAAGGGGGGGGGGGAACAACAACACGAGAATAAGTGTGTGAAGGAACAGGGGAGAAAATCATTCCATGTTAAACCTCAGCGGTTGTTCCACTATACACAAGGGCACAGTGAAACAGCAGGTTTTACCTCCAATCACAACATACGACAAACCAGAGAAAGAAAATCCTATGAGTGTTTGAATATGAGAAACTCATGCTTTCTTGATTACTACTGTCTGACTGCCCTTTCAAAAATGCTTCTGGCAAAGAGACAAACAAAAAGAAAGACACAGAGAGAGAACGATCTTAATGTAATCCACATTTTATATGATGAATGCCTCTCCTACCAGTCATAATACTTTACTGAAAACTACAGCAACTGTATGTATGTAAAGATCTCCAACTAAATGCAAATACTGACAAAGGTTTCATAGTCAAAAGTATTTTAAACAGGAAGTGATGTATTTTGTGTATGGAGACTGAACACTAGTACTTCACTTTAACATGTCTAAGTACAACCAAGACCTTTACTTGGAAGGAAACTGCCTAAATTGACTCCAAGCTATCTGATAAGAGCATAGGTAAACAAAATTTGACCAGTACTTGAAAGCCTTCTATCCTTAAAGCTTTAGACCAATTATACCCACTGTAGATAGACGAAAAGACAACAAAAGATAAACACATTGCAAACTGGTATGTATCATGGAAAAAACCCAGAACATCAGTCCTGTAATCTAAAAATAAAATAATACAAATTTAAAACAAAAAAAAAGCCAAATAAATGAACAGTTGACCTGGCACCAAAGGAAACAAATGGAAAAAAATATCATAAAACAACAAAAACAAAAAGAGCTGTTACGTTTAGTTAGTTACTGTATGCCATATGTTTTTATTTTTCATTTCTGTAAAAGCAAAAATGAGTTCCAGGCACGCATAAGTTTCATCATTTGACTGTAGGGAGTAATTTATCTAAGTGATGGGCTTCTTTTAAATAATGTTCTTTTGAGACTGCTTATGTTTAATTCATTGCAGATTGGAATGTGATGGAATAGCAAATTTAGAGAGATGGAATGAGAAAGGAGGCAAAAAGGAAAAGAAGTGCAATGAAAGTAAAGCAGAAAAGGGGAAAAACAAATTATTTACAGCACATAAAGACTGGCCCTGAACTGTGATCCCTGGACACCTGCATCAAAAACAAGATGAAAAAATAGAAAGCTTTGAATGTCTGTGAAATGGACTAAAAAGCCAGTACCAACTGTCATAACACAATAACTGGGCTAATTTGCCACCTAGAAGCACAGCTGTAGACCTATACATTTGAAAAAAGGCATTATGCTGTACTCAACATCAGATATACACTGCCATTAAGAACAGAATGACTATTATGGTCTTTTTGATCTTACTTTTTATCAAGTTCTCTCAGAGTGGCTCCATAGTGTAGGGGTTTACACATTCACCTAGTGAAAGATGCCTTGGTTTGATCCTGGGATGACACACAAATCCCTTTGGGGCATAAAAAAAATCTGCCCCTTGTTAACAGGGGAGGAGCTGAAAGTAGCTTCAAATCAAGTTCTCTCAGACTGAATCAGAAAAAAAGACAGTAAAGCAAACAACCCCATACACTCATATACAGAGTTCAGCTGCAGTGTACACTGGAAGATTTACAGTACGCCTATTCAGTCAAGGCAGACACTGGGGTAAACAGACCCTATACGTGCCAGGATGAAGTAAATACTCTAAAGGATCACTTACACTGTTCACTGTATGACTATTCAGATAAAATCAGACAGCAAACTTATTCCACGTGAACTAATAGAACAGGCTAACAACCTTTTCTTCCTCAATTACTGGAAGCACAATGCAAGAAACCTATAACAAAGTTTCTTTCAGAATAACTGAGTAACAAAGCCCTCATCAGACTGCAGGGCTCTGCTGCACAGACCTGGATCAGACTATCAAACAAGTTTTCTTGAGATAGTAAGGCAGATAGCAGGTTGATTTACAGTGCACCACCATGATTTGGTTTCCAAGTTTGTTGATTTTGAGATACTCTGTGTTTGTGTGCTCATGTCTAATGTATTTGTGTGCGTCTCTTGAGTGATCCAGGAGTCAGATTATGAAGCCTGTCTGAGATCAAAGGCAGACACAGAGGGAAAGGGAGAGTTAAAACCAAAAAGTGGTTCCACATGACAGCACCAAAAGTTATTAGTTTTATTCCATGTCACCTCTACCACATACACTGTATAGAACACACAATATATATGTAACTTTATAAGTTAAGTATGGTGAGGTGTAGTTTTTGATCTTTTGACAATAATATGGTTGGCTGAGTGCATTGGACTTTGTGCTGCCATTTAGTTGAAATCAATTTAACACAGAGACTTCTACCCATGCTTTTGCATGTCTCATTGAATGTTATTTAACCTAATAGCCTAATATTGACCCAGGGAAAAGCCTTGATGAAAAAATCATTTAACTAAACAGAGTCCATATGGTCATTAAGTAGTAAGTGCTTATGTAATACAAGATACAAAGGCATGGTTCTACTTACTAGTTCTAATGTTGCATTTCATCTAGTATAGTATTTTCTCTTATGGATAGATAGACATTATTACAATTTATGTTCCATGTATTGTTGCAGGTTTTTTGTACCAGCGCAGATACTTTTGCTCACAGTTCACATTAATAACTTTTCCAAAATGCCCATTATTATTACCTTTCCTTTCAATCCCAAAAGCTATGTTCTTAACATGTTCTTAAACATGCAAAGCATATTGGGTTAGTACTTATTCTGCCTTGAGTGATGTTCAAAAGCATGTTTAGAAATATTGAAGGATAAATTTGATATGCTGCATATTTTCATCATCTACCATTGCTTGACTGTCACCTACAAACAACCTCAATCTGATGTGTTTAACACTAAAGATTTGGCAAAGTAAACCAAAGTCTAAGCATCATTTATCACATCCATCTACTCTAGATCACTGGATATTTTCAGAGTTTCTCGCCAGCCAATTTTCTTAAGCCCAGAGCAATGTTGTTGAAATGCATTCATGTCAACGGCATTTGCTTGACTCATTGCAACCAACCATGACAAATGGCTATAAAACTGTCTTCAAAAGAAAATTGAAAAAAAAAAATCCACAAACTGTAGATGGCAGACAATTCTGTATTAAGCCAGCTGTGATCAACTATGAATTTAAGATAAATTTAATGAAGGGAAACTTGGATCTTTATGATTTAGGCCTATTTTAGATAAAAGAATTCAGAAAAGAGCCATTAAACATATAACAACTCACAATCAATTTGAAATGTTCAAAATGCTAAGTTGAATTATACACCAAAATAATATAACCACAGTTCATGGAATGGCAAACAAATACATGACAATATATATAACAACTTTTATATTAAAAAAGTATCATTAAAATGTATTTATTAGGGCTGGGCACGTTAACACGTTATTATCGCATTAACGCATGAATTAATTAACGCCGACAATTATTTTATCGCGCGTTATTATTATTATTGAAAGTCCGTTGCTCACTGGCTCTGAATACACAAAAAACATGGGTCACAGGTGGTGGGATGTACAGGCTTGAGATGAGCGTCATCACGCGTCTCAACCAATGAGAGCATAAGACTGCTGCAGGACACACATGAACCGGAACGTAAAAGAACTGGCGGGGACAGAAAAATGGAGAAAGGTATGAAACTCTTACATGGACATTTTCATTCTAAATCTCTTCCAGAGGCCCCTGCACAGTAAATCACACCTGTGTACTTGGTTTTTGTTTTTTTTTTGCGCTCGACCACTTCACCTCACTCTAACAGGGGCAATTGCTACTGAATATAGACTGTTTATGCTGCTCCCTGATAAAAGAAAAATGTTTCTGCTGGTACCTGTTCAGTAACAAAACAAA
>VUQS01047852.1:0-13473 GCA_015108495.1 Heterochromis multidens | reverse complement strand
TTCTATCCTACATGTCTCCAGAGAGCAACACTTACAGAAAAGTGGATTAGCTGTCGCTTTGACCTAAAATGTGATATAGTGGCTCAGACACTCGACTGACAGAAATGCGCTCGCTTTGTTGGTGCTGGAATTAGCTTGGACTAGAGTTTTCAGCATAGTGTTAAGTAAGACTGTTAATGTTAAAGCATAAATGTTAAAGATGAAGGAAAGAAAATAAAGAATAGTCAGTGCTTCTTTATTTCACTGATAATTGAATGTGCTGTGATGCAAATGATAAAGTTTTGATGCTGTGACAGGAAAGGAGGCACCATTATAATATAATTAAACAAAATAAGATCATGAAACTGTGATTTGTTACAGTAATGACTCAGTAAGTGATGCGTTTAGGGACTTAAAAAAAATTTAATTTCAATCTGTTCTCCAGGCCTCTATGTTCCAACCTGTCACTCGGGTCGTAATAAGGCAGCAGCTCTCAGTTCTGGATGAACACTGTTGTCCAAGGGCAGCTCTGCAGCTGTCATGAATAGTGCACAGTGTTAAAAGCCCAGTGGGATCTTAGTCACTAGTCAGCCACATCAGGCTTCCCCACTAACCCAGATAAGACCAGGAGACTAAAGAGATCCAGGCCAGTCTTTTTCATGAAACCACAGCCTGGTTGTCCATTGCAGCAGAGTGAGTGTGGGGAGATGATCTACTTTAAATGATCCTTAATATTATTATTTTTAATGACATATTTGGAAAAACTAAATTTCAGCTGCAGAATAACCAATGCCAAACACAAACTTAAACAATAAAGGAAATTGCAGTCCTTCAGATTTTATCAGGCAGCACAGCACTGATTTATATTTGAGGTTTTCAGGGTAGTATTCAGGTAGCATTCATCACATCACATCACATCTCTCAAGGGGAGTTTTAAGGTTTGGTCTGTAGGAGACTCAGACCTGTCTTGTTAATGATTAACAGTTACATTGTTTTACCAAAAGTATGTAGACACATGTGCATATAAGAATTTAGGAAAATAGACAACATGGCAGTCTTTATTAAAAGAGGCATCTGTGCTTAGAGGTATGGAAAATGGAGAGTCTTTCACTATGAAAAGAGGTTTTCCATTCTGGAGGACAGTTTAAAGTAACAAGGTGTAAACTAAACCATTGGTCATATTGTGGCAACCAAGTAATGAAAAGACTGAGTGTGACAACCTGTGAGACCTGTCAGTCAAGGCAAACCTGACCCAAGTGTTTCTCTCATAAACATTCTCAAAATAGCCTCAGGGTTGAAAGAGGGAAGTTGAAGTGCCAGTTTTTCTGTCGGCCGTTAGACAAACTGTAAATTGAGTAACGTATTGATTGGCTCAGATGGCCAGAAATGTAGTCTCACTGTTATCTGCTTGATTGTTCAAACACACCCTTACCAATCCCTGGCAAGCCCATTTTTGGGCATGTGTCAAGTGTTGGTTTTCAGATACTGATGATTACACACTGTGCAGAGTACAGAGGGCTAATTACCATGTCCTGTGTCCTCCTCCAGCAAAGAAGCCGAATGTGATCTTTGCCCTGACACTTCACGGAGGCCACCTGGGCTTCTTTGAGGGTGCGGTCCTCTTCCCCCAGCCTCTCACCTGGATGGACAAAGTGATCGTGGGTTACGCCAATGCCATTTGTCAGTGGGAGAAGCAGAAACCACCGTGCCAAAGTGGCCACCTGAGTCAGGGCTCCTGCTTAGAGGAGAAAGCGTAAACCTCTGTATCTCTTTCATTTGTTCATTACCCTTTCACCTCTCACCCCTTCCAACACCACGATCCCCACACTGCACTGAGGAGACACTCTAAACTGATCTCTTTTCTCTGCCTTCTCCTCTGGTGCTACTCACCAGTACCAACCCACATTTCCCAGTCCTCCTCTGTAACCACAATCACCTTACAGTATGTGACAAAATGAACTAACTGCCTTCGTGCTCTTTTCCATGTCGAGGACTCGGAGCAGGAACATTTTGGTTCTTTACATCTACACAATGACGCTTGGCTAAGATGAAGTCAAGCTGTCATTTAAAGGAAAGCAAGAGTAGTCCAGTGAGAAACAAGAGCACACGAGAAGCCTCGTATTACATCAAAGAAGAACTGTACTGGAGTTGGTGCTCATTTATTGCACCTGTAAGAAGCTCACTGCTTATCACCGCCAAGGCCATATAGCCTAGTCTGCTGTCTTAACCAACTTTACCCATGTAGTATGTGTGTGTTTTACTCACCACACCTGTGAGTATGTCTGCGTGAGCCTGTGTAGACCAGGAGGGAAAGATGCACAGTGGTGGTCTTTGCGTTTGATTGGTCTGATTTAAATTTTCTGTTCTTAGTGCTTTGGCCCTTATAATGTCTGCTCTTCTGGGTGTGTTGCCGTTTGTAGTAAATGTACTGTAGAAATATTAAGTATTAAGGTAGGATTGTACACATTGTTTCCAGCTCATAACATCTTCCTGCTCATATGTTTGGCACTCGAAACTGTTCAGTGCTTACCAGACATGACATGGGATCAGCCCTAAATGGGATCCATGTACATTCCCACAGTTGCATTCTGTCACTTTGATTCCAGCACTTTACACCCTGTACACCACAATATTTTCCCCCTTTTCTCCCACATTTTTCAAAGTGCAGGTATGGAGACTATTAATGGAGGGGGCAAGGATGATAACAAAAAGTTAGATGACTCAGATGTTCCCCGTGTTGTCTGTCATCAGTGTCTTTGAGCCCTCTTACTCTTTCTATTGCCTTTGATCAGCTGCAGGTCCAGCCAAGACTCTGATATCCTTCTCTTACTGCACACATAGACCTACTGCCACTGCACTGAGGCATTCAACCCACCTGGTTTGGTGCGAACATCTTAGTACAATTTTGCATTTTCCAGCAGATGATCATGTGGTCTTGAAATGTTGAAATTTTAGCCTTCTGATTGGCCAGCATGGTGCTACAAAGGGAAAGTTCAGCAGTGTGAAGCAGATTTTCATTTGTAGTAATCTGAGCTGTGAGGTTTGATGAGTAGGAGGGCTGAAGATACCAAAGCTAAACCAATATTTATTTTAGTGGCTTGTTTGTAAAATTCTGGTGTTTGTTTAACTGTAATATTAGATGGAGAACGCTGCATGCAAGAAAGATGATGGATTTTAACTGTAGGGAATATTTTTTTATTTCAACGACTTTGCAGAAAATCTTTTTCCTTTTTTCTTGACTGTGCTGAGAGTAAAGGCTGTTGCAGCATAGCAGCATGAACCGCTGGAAAAAGAATCACAAACATCTCCTCTTGAAATCACACTGCGAGACTGGGACCTGTGGACCTTTCAAATCCAGATTTGAATTCAAACCTTGTTGTAAGGGCTCTAAGGAAGCTTCTTCCAAGGCAAAGTCCAGCCAAGAAATGTGTAATCTAAACCTGCTACTGAACACTGTGATGAGACGCATGGGTGGTTTGAAATGATTAAGTGACTGACAGCAGTGCATTTTGTTAGGCTGCTTAGGCCATGGTTTGTGTGTCGTAATACCTGGTTGACAGTATTTGATTAGTAGTGTTTATTTGAGCACCAGAAAGTTTGCCATATCAGGATATAACAGTACTGAATGTCGATCAATATTTAAAGTAATAATAAATATCAAATAATAAGAATTAAATATTATAGCTTATATGTGGAGTCACAAAGTTCATTCTTAACTTTAGAAATAGTGCTGTAATTGTGACTCTAATCTGACTGAAGTTCACTGTGTTGCTCTTTTGCTCTTGTGAAATTTAATTATCGCAGTTTATAAAAATGCATTGTTTTCTGAGGTATAACTGCTTTAAACTTTTCTGAGCAAATACTATGACATCCAGGTATTAATCTCACCGATTCTGGCTTGGCAAATGTGAAAAAAGGGAATTCTAATCCAACTTCATCTCCTTTAACTCAGGGCATCTGCCAACACCAAGCACCAGTCTGACACCAATGATCCCTTTTCTCCTTCATTCGTCTCATTGGAGTCGTTTTAATGTACTGTAAGATAAAATGAGGCATGCTGTGGCCGGAGGTCATCAACCTGCCATCAAAGTGGAAATACTACATTTTATAACAGTATTGGAAATGAAACTGTATTTAATGTGATTGGTGACATAATTGTGTTTGGTGTTTCAGCTGGCCTGCCAACACCCTCCTCCTTTATGCCTCTAGTAGTCGTCAAGCAACAAATCACTGTTGCCATCTGTTGTCAGGGAAACCTAACTACAACTGCCAGTCTTCATGGCAAACATCCCCGTCATCCACCCACAGTCAGATTATAGTTCATGGTTCACCTAGTCCACAGCTCTCATTTAAAAAATATATGTATGGGGGAAAAAAAAATCAGGTGTGGTTTGGGTTTATTCTGGCTCGATATCGATGACACCAGCAAAAACCCAGTTTCTGCAGTAAGAGCCATGTTTATTCTTTTTTTAAAACAAATATTTTTGCCTCTCCCTAACTTTGCACAAAAATGCAAGTTTGGATGTATTATTTAGATGTATTTTTTTCTAGTTAATTATTTTGGGGTATTTTTGTTTTGTATTTTGTATTGTTCATATGACTTCTTGTGTTATCTGCTTGTGTAAATGCAGTGTGAGTGTTGATAAGTGAACATACAGTAGGTGTATACTGTGTCATATCACCACCTCTGATCAACAAAAACCAAAACTTGTTCATTTTAACAATACAAAGCAAACTATCTGTATTAGGATGGTGTATATTAGAATATTTGAGGGACCTGGGGTGAAAAATAAAGGCAATAACCAAACAGAAGGGATCCTCTTATTGTTTCAACACTAATGTGGCAGTAAATGGTGTCAAAGTATATTAGACCAAAACATGTCGTATTCATTAGAATAATTTTCTCATTGATGTGGGATCTGAAATGTTATTTTACTGTATTGATAGAAGATTGTGTTCCTCTGTATTTATCCGAACCTCAATGCTTCAAACATCAAGATTATGGGCTCATGTTTAATTGCTTGGAAACTAAACAACTCAAATATCTCAAGTAAATTTAAATGTCCACAAACCCAGAAAAAAAAAACTTGGATTTGGCTAAACTTTTCTCAATATTGTTTTATTTTATAAAGATTTTTAATGTGGAATCAGTGACTTTCAGTACCAGGCAAATGGATGGGAGCCCACAGTGTGTTAACCTACAGCTATCATTATACAGCTTTAATTTTGTGTTTACAGTTTTGCTGAATGAAGGCTAAGGGGTGTGTTGGGATGACTAGAGGGGGCACACAGTCACACAACATAATGTACTCTGATACTGAACACTGGGTGTTTTTGTTGAAGAAATACCAGTGGTGTGTGTGAACTAACTATGTGAGGAGACGTGCTTATTGTGTTCCAAAATAAATTATTTTCTCAAAAGAAAAATAGTTTCCTTTTCTTTTCATTTAGATCTTTGTAAATATAATGTAGAAGAAGCTTATTAAAGTTACATTTATATGTAACAGGTGATGGTCAATTAAGCCCCCTTGTGGCGGTGACGCTTGTTTTTCACTTACCTGTTTTTCTATTTGGCTTACACAGATGACACATCCTTCAGTTTGACGAAACACAGTTTAAGTGCAAAAATTTCTAGTCTCCTTTTTTTCTTTTCTGACCTTTTGTAAGTAAAAACAGTATTTCTTAGTTTTTTAAATGCAGTGTATTTTAATACTGCAATAACATGCAGTTCTTGAAAGGGATATGAGACCAGATTTTAGGTACACGTTACGAGCAGGTTGTGTCAAAACTACTGAGAAGAATTCCAAACTTAGAATGATAGGACAGCTTGGAGTGTTGCCAGGCCTAAAAAGCAGCTTGACCAAGAAATCTGTAGGGGGTAAGAGGTCAGAGACTCATTTAAACTAAAGCCTGACTGATTTGTCGGCTGGCCAATATTAGCTATTTCCTGATCTATCGATATTGGAATTTGTAACGACCAATACATAAAAAAATTTAAAAAGTAAAGGAGATGAGAGAAACAACCTTCATGAGTATTGAGCTTGCGTAGTGTGTCCACCAGAGGGCGCTCTGCAACTTCTCTGTTGGCAACACGTGTTTGGGCAGAGTCCGACAGTGTAAACAAACAAAAAACTATAAATAACAAAAGTCAGAGAAATTTGTTTATGTTTCATGTGTCTGAAAGGAAAAAAAATATTAGCCAATTTCTCAGAATGTCACATTTTTAAATCACTGAATATCAGTATTGGTTATCTGTGATTTAAAATATATCTGTCAGGCTCTAATTTAAACCTTCATTATTTTAAATATACTCATTAATTAATCCTGGTATAAGGATAAGATAAGGACTAATGATAAAAATGGTACTTCATTAAAAAAAAACAACAAAAAATTATTTTATTAAACATTTTTTAATCCAGTGCAACCTGCAGAATGCATCTTCTTGGTTCATCAGGCATCTGAGTTTCACACCTCACATGATATGTGCAGATGTTGAAACAAGGCCACTGAGACAATCAACTGTTTCTAACTAAGGCACTGTATCAGGAGGCCCTTTCTCTTAGAACAGTCATCTAATGCAGCCTTATCCATTATTAGTTTTCCCTCTGGATACCAATCTTAAATTCACCCAATTCACCAAACACAACTCAGTCTGGTTGTGATCTTGACCAGCGCTCTCATTCTTCCTCCACTTATACATGAGATGCATGAGAGGATTGTCAGTGTAAAGTAACAAGTGCTTACTATCAGTTATTCTGTCTGTTATATCTAAACAACATCCTTTATCTTTTCCATAACACTTGCAAACCATCCCCTGCTTCTAACTCTACATAATTCTATTTACTGCCTGAATAATTAAAATGAAAAATGTAAAAACCTAGCTTCAAAACAGACCACATATGTGATCTGATCACATAAGAAGCACCTCAGGTGAAAGACTCTACTCTTGGGTTTGAAATGGGAGGACTGTTTCTTCAGAGAGCGGTGTCTTCAGAGCCGAAAAGCTTGGTGGCGATGGCCTGGTAGTCAGCTACAGGGGCTTTTCCATCAAAATCTGAAGGCAGGATATCTGCATCAAATTCTTTGAGGTAGTTGTCCAGTTCATCACCATGAACAAAAACCTGAGGAAAGTTAGAATCAGCATTTAGAGGAGATGTTAGATTTAAAAAAAAAAGAAAAAAAAGAATGTCAGATAGTGATTCTGTGTCCCTATCCATACCCTCTCCAGCAGCTTGCTCTTCATGAAGGGTTTAACCACGTTGTAAGTAGTGGTGAAGTACCAGGGCTGGTGAATCACATGGACTGCCTTGAAACGGGCTGGGAACGAGTCCTGCAGAAAAACACACAAAACAGTCAAAGACTTAAAAAAAAACAAAGGACGTAGTTTTGAGGCTCCACATCAGCTTTCATTCTGAATCTGTTCTGACCTGCAGCATGTCCACCATCTTCTTGAGCTCAGCCGGCTTAATTCCTGAGGCATGCTGCATTGTGAAGCCTTTGAAATTCTCAATCAGGACAAATCCATTGATCTGAGTCTCATCATTCTCAAGCAGCTTCTCTAGGATCACACAGTATGCTCTCAAAACCTGTTACACACAAAAGGACAGATATTTCACAGGGTACTTTGGAAAAATGAGATGCAGCTGTGCTCCGTGTGGGGTTGCTTTACGGGTACCTCATCAAAGGTGATCTCCTCCAGGTCCCAGTTCTCGATGTTAAAGAGCAGGACCACACGGCCGTACTTGTCTCTGCTGGGCAGAACCACAGGGTATCCCGCCTCGACGGTGCTGCGGACCGCCTCAGGGGTCAGGTTCTCAAACAGCTCAGGATACTCCTTCCTGAAGCGCACATAACCTAGAGGACCACAACCAAAAGATCAGCTGCATTATCTCACTGAGCACTAATAATTCACAAACCCACTGTGTACAGAGCACAAACCACTCGCTGCAGGTCGCTGATGTACCCACACAATGACACCACTGTCTCAGTGCAGCTACAGTGCGCCCGTAAGCCTCTTCATACCAATGCACCAATTAACCCACAGTTAATGTGTGTGAGAGAGAGTCCATCTGGGTGTGCATGCATTCAGCCTGGAGCAATTAACCTTACACAACAAGTTTGCATTCCCCTCTCACAGGAAACAAGTTCTTCTTCTATATTCATAAATGTGCATGTGTGCTTTTTCTGTCTTTGTGAGGACCACATAGTCCAACAACAGCAGCAAGATATGGAAAAAAAAATAGAAAAAGGTTTTATTAGTGCTGTGTAAATGTAGTCCAAGAAATTCTGGGTTTGCATTCAGACTTATGGCAACACTGGAGTTAAAGTTACTAGGTTTAAAATCAGCTCAGGGTTTTATGGCATATTACATGGCGTATTGGGATAATAAATGGAGATCATTTGGACCATTTCTGGTTAGGAAACAACATTTTACTCCACATTTTGGTCATTGGGAGGATTGAAAAAAGGTTAAAAGGTTTTTGTGTGTGCAAAGCAAGTCATATGGTGTTGTCTTGTGCTAATGTCAAACTGCTCTTTTTAAACTCACCCACTCTCCTAGAGCAGCACATTCAGCACAGGCACAGTGAAGTTCCCAGCAGAACGTGACGGGTTCACAAGTAAAGCAAACTTGGCGTCCCATTTGGACACACAAAGAAGAGCTTTGTCAGCTCACTCAGAAGCATCTCAAAGCTCCCAATTAATGAACACATGCCTCCCTGTCACAGCGACGGACAGGATTCATGCAAACAAGGAGCACAAAAGAGGTCTTTCCCTCAATTACTGAAGCGCATAGGTGCCAAAATGATGCAAACAAAAACTAACTTTTTGTCTCTCTAAAAAATTAAATAAACTACTTCTTATAAAGTTGTATTTAGTAGGTGGAAATTTCTGCTGCTCACCTTTCATGAGCTCATGGGCCCTGTCAACGTCAAACTTGCGAGCTCTGAGGAAGCGCAGCAGCAGAGAGTCGGGTTTGTCCCCGAAGCGCTCCAGGATCAGCTTGGCTAGGTCGTCTCCATCTGCTGCCCTCTCTTTCATCAAAGCCCGCAGGTCCTTCAGTGATGACGCCCGTCTCTCATCTGTCTCCCTTAACTCATCCTTCGCCTTGAAGGGTAGAATAAATTACTACATGAGATATGGTCTTTTTTTCAGAACTACATTCTCACCTGAACTGGGAAAACACTGGTATCCAAGGACAATATGAGCATCACATCCGTTTGGACTTGGCTTAAATTTTTGGATCAGAACTCATCTGTATTTGCAACCACTAAATAATATGATTATTTTACCTTTTGCACTGTGTGGCCTGGCAGTTTGTGGCACGGCCCAAACACCGGCCCATGATCCTTCACTGTCAAATGCTCCAGCTTTGACCGCATTGCTTGCTCCTCCTCTGATACCATTCGAAAAGTTCCAGTCTGCATGACGAAAAATCTAGGTTAAAATCCTCCTTTATTGTTTGTCTTTAACCTCATCGTTTCAGTCTTTAGTAGTTTTAGAATAATAATAAAAGTGTGCTAATGTGACTGAGCATGCCAGTGAATGTCTGGTGATTACAGAAAGGACTTCTAAAGCCATTTCTTAAAAACAGCTTAAGGGCCCATCCCAGAGCCAGCATCTACTGGCACAATAACAATACTAAGCAGCATCATGTGCTGACAGTCAAACCTCCAAGCGCTAATGCTTTTAGCCCACTGAACCACCAAAGTGAGGCCAAAAACTGACCTAACTGGCATAAACAGCGATAAAGTGACACTCTGAATTGTTGCAGAGAAATTCAACTTACAGCAGCCATGGTTGCAGCGTCTCACAGCAGCTACACTAAAACTGAGGAGAAAGAAGAATTGGCACAAACAGAGCCTGAGCACATTACACCATAAAGAGACTGTGCAGACGTTCTTCAAGTTAATGACATTTGATATAATCTTAGAACTATACAAATACAACATCCAATGTATTATTTCTCTCTGCACATTCTTGTAGGGTCTTTACCTTACAATATAAAGCGCCTTGAGGCGACTTTTGTTGTGATTTGACGCTATATAAATAAAATTGAATTGAATTGAATTGAAAAGACACAATATCATTCAAAATTAAGAATAATTTAGTTTATTTTGGTTACTTTGGGACGTTAATATATTGTATTACTGATCCTGACTGAAAACATTTAAAAAAAATATGTGCCCAAATATTTTTAATTCTGTATGTTATAAAGCCAAATAGTGATGTTGTTATAGCTGATTTAAAGCCCTTTAACCATGACTCATGACACAGATTCTCTTCAGTGAGTGTGTTAGGCTATTTAGAGTGCAAAACTACAAGCCTAATGCACACAGTGCAGCAAACAATAGAAGAAACTAAACATACAGTGCATAAACCCTTCATTTAAACTACGATAGATCTATTCATTAAAGTAAAAACAGGGTGTATTTCATTCAACAACGAAAGAAAATATTTTTGTTTTACTGATTTTTTTAAATTTACTACATCATACCAACATGCTCACAGTCCTAGTATATTATCTGTCTATCTTTATCTGTCTATGTGCTGATTTAGAGCTGAGCAGCCTTACCTCAAGCAGACAGGATCAGAGACCTACAGAGAGTGGCAGAGGAGACAGCAGGGACAGAGAGGACCAGGAGGGGAGGAGTTACTGAAAAAAAAACGTCACTCAAAGTAGGATTAAGATGACACAGTGGATTACAACAGGTGGCTAATCTACATGATGAAAACTGTGATGCAAAGGGTGAGCTGGGATGGAGGAGAAGATGTGTGTAGCACATGTCTGGACCATCATTTTAGTTATATAGTAGTCCTAAGGTGCCAAAATGTAACATGCAAAACAAACAATGGAAATTATTAAAAATTCGCAAAATTACAGCAAAGGAAAAAAAAAAAGACAGAACAATCCATCTGTTTTCTTCTGCTCATCCAAGTCAGCGTTGTGGGGGGCTGGAGCCTATCCCAGCTGTCCTGGCCGGGTACGCCCTGGACAGGTCGTCAATCTATCACAGAGCTAACACAGAGAGACAGACAACCACTCGTGCTCACATTTACACCTATAGCCAATTTAGAATCACCAATTAATCCAACGTGCACGTTTTTATACTATGTGAAGAAGCCACGTAGGCACAGGGAGAACATGCTGTAGGATTCAAAGCCAGGAACTTTGCACTGTGAGGTGGCAGTTCTAACCACCGCACCACTGTGCTGTCCCTGAAATAAACATAAAACCATAAAAAGAAAAACATTTTAGAAAACATATTGTTCTAATGAAAACATATTTATTCAGAAAACATGAATAAAACAAAGTGTTGCGTTTATTGTTTTGTACCTCTGGACCACCATACCCTGGACTGAATGTAGGTTTGTTCACATGCAGCTCCATTATTACAGTGTTTATTTCCACATTCCACTCATGAAATATACATCTTACTTTCTCACTGTCACATGTGCTGGGTTAGCAGCACATGTGACATGAAAGGTGGGATTTCTTCTCCATACTTGTGTGCCTGTGGAAATGTCATGAGTGAGACGACTGCCTGAGAAGCAGCACTCACACATGAGGTATTTCTCTCTGCACATTCTTTGAAATCCTCCTCAGAGGGGATCATTTGTTTTGGGTCCCAGATTATGGATTACTTATCCATGACTGCACAATATCAGACAAACTGGCCTCTCTTTTAGTGCCACTCGTTATTTGCAGGAACTGAAACTCCATCCTTTACTTTTATGTTTCTTTTCTTTCTCTTGGTTTTTCATTCTAACTTAAGGCTGAAATGGATCTCATGACGTTTGGTGACTTTAATGCCACAAGACATTTGTAGTTTTGAGCAAAATCTCATGACATTCACGTTCACTTTAGAATAATTTGTAAGTTCATGAGCATCCCCTAATATTTTATCATCTTAGCACCGTCATCCAGTCTAAATAAACAGTTTGGAGATTCTTGTCAGCATTATGTGTCCTATTTATGAAGTGCTAGTGCAACTGGTTAAAATCTTAAAATTAGTGGATTTATTAATTGATTCTGAGTGTAACCAGGAGAGCATACAGACTTTAGCATTTAGCTAAAACAACACCACTATGTAGTTTATGTATGTACATGTCTCTATACATGTACAGATTATTAGCCCCCCTATAAGATTTAAAGTTTTCACTTGAGAAAGCATCATGGCAAAAACAAAAGAAATCAGTTTAGACTTGAGAAAAAGAATTGTTGATGCTCACAAAGCAGGAGATGGAAATACAAAGTTATCAAGTGTCAAGAACTGGAGAGAGAAGTATCATCAAGAAATTCAAAGACAGCCACACAGTACACAACAAGCCTGGCAGAGGTAGGAAGCAGAAGATTTCAAAGACTCTGGAAGGAAAACTAGTGAGAGATGTGTCTAAAGACCCCAGAACAACTGCCAAGACACAAGTGAAGGACTGAGCCAAGTCGGGAATTGTATTGACTTCTGTGGAACCAACTCCCAGCTTGGATACAGGAGACAGACACCCTGTCTACTTTTAAGTTTAGGCTTAAAACTTTCCTTTTTGATAAAGCATATAGATAGGGCAGCCCTGCGACAGACTGGCGACCTGTCCAGGGTGTAACCTGCCTCTCGCCCTATGGCACCTGGGATAGGCTCCAGCCCCTCCACGACCCTGAATTGGATAAGCAGAAGAGAATGGATGGACGGATAGATGGATGGAAGAGAATGGATGGATGGATGGATGGATCAGGTGACCCAGAATCTTCCCTTAGTTCCACTGCAGTAGGTAGCTGTGGGCTCCCCATGATGCCACACTCCCAAGAGGTGGGAGGAGTATTTCTCCTCCCACCTCTTTTCACTCACCATGTGTTTATACATCACTCTGTATTCAATCATTAGTTATTATTAGGGCTGAGCACGTTAATGCGTTATTATCGCATTAACGCATTAATTAATTAACGCCGACAATTATTTTATCGCGCGTTAACGCAGTTTTATTATTATTATTGAAAGTCCGTTGCTCACTGGCTCTGAATACACAAAAACATGGGTCACAGGTGGTGGGATGTACAGGCTTGGGATGGGCGTCATCACGCGTCTCAACCAATGAGAGCATAAGACTGCTGCAGCACACACATGAACCGGAACGTAAAAGAACTGGCGGGGACAGAAAAATGGAGAAAGGTATGAAACTCTTACATGGACATTTTCATTTTAAATCTCTTCCAGAGGCCCCTGCACAGTAAATCACAGATGTGTACTTTTTTTTTTCTTTTTTCTTTTTTTTTTTTTGCGCTCGATCACTTCACCTCACTCTAACAGGGGTAATTGCTACTGAACATAGACTGTTTATGCTGCTCCCTGATAAAAGAAAATGTTTCTGCTGGTACCTGTGGTCAGAAGTTGCCTGTTATAATGTTATAATCGTGGCTCTGGACTCTGAGGCTAACTTGTTTTTCTATAACAAACTAAATAAAACGTTAATGCCCTGTCAGTGGCAAATGGCTTTGGTTTT